>LGRX02033394.1:0-56496 GCA_001247695.2 Cymbomonas tetramitiformis
ACTTGTGTAGTAATAGCTCACCCCTCCAGGCCTAGACCACTTGTGTAGTAACAGCTCACCCCTCCAGGCTGATATGGCCCCTCTGCATGTAACCCCCCCTGATCGGCGCCATTCGACGGATGCAGATGGCAACGAGAGATGCCCCGCATCAGCCCGCCGGCTCTACGACGAGGAGGGAGCTAAACTAGGGTGGGCGGAGTGTTCTCTCGGCCAGCGCTACCGCCTCCGAATGACGGTAAACGTTGCCTCTGCCCCATCCCCTCCAGGACACTTCAATCGAGGCCATGTGTGCTGTTCTCCATCTCCGACAGAGCGCGGCTGCCTGCTCCACCGCTCCATGCCCTCCATGGAGTGGTGTGCCGGCTCCGCGCAGCTGCCGCTTGCAGCGTTTCGGGCATTTCTTGCTTTGACGCCCGGTTGCCTGAGCAGCGCGCAGACGGCGCAAACATGGTGCTGATCTGCGCTGCCGCCCCCTGCTCCACCCTGGGTTCCCTTCCACCGCCACTCCCTGCTCCACCCTGGCAGGCTGGTGCCTATGCTGCAGATGTGGCGGTGCAGTTGCTGCGGGACAGTACAGTGCCTGGCGTCTTCCTGCCTGACCCGACGTTTAGTACGGGGAATGATGCACTCGCGGGGGACCTAAGCAACACCGCTCTCGGCAATCGCTCGTCTTACGTGGTATCCGCCACCATGTTCACGTCTATTGCACTCGGGCATATGGACAACTTGGAGGAGAAGGTAAGATCCTGGCGAGGATCTCTGGGAGGTGGCTGCCTACCAGCCCTCGAGTGCGTCCTTAGATGCATGCCGCCTAGTCCCAATCTGCAAAAGGCAGCTTCCGATATTTGAAAACTGCTTCCCGTGAAGGCCGGGTGTGGCATGATGGGAGAGCGCTGCCATGTTCCCTTGGGATGGGCACCCGGCTCAAAACGATGCGCCCAGCGACCCGAGATACCCAGCACCATCACCATGTTGGTCCGGTGACCACAACTGGATTTGGGGCACATGAGCTTGCCGAGCCCGCCGCGAGACCGCAGCTGGTGCAATTACGGCTGCGACGAAAGGGGAATAACAGGCTAAGGGCTGCATGCTGAAGATGTGAGGCAGAAAGTGTCTCGCAGCTTCACACGGGCACACATCATGGCTGAAGCCTGTCAGAAATGCGCATCGTCCGGCTGCCACACGCTCCATGCATGCGAGGCGAGAAACCCGGGGCTTGCTTATGGGCGGTGCTTGGCCAGGTGCTGGACCTGTGCTTGGCGCCGGGTATCTATCGGGTGTGGTATTGGGACGACCCAAGCGGCCAGTATCGGTGACGGCCCTTCTAGCCCTCCCTCCTTACTCGCCACGCCCCAGTCTCTGCCACCTCCGCGGCCCCAGGTACTGCCTCCGGCTGCTTGCGGTTCTAGTGGGAAGCCCTGCAGCAGGAAGCTCACTATGGCGTTAGGGGTGCGCCTGATGACATTTGAGCAAGGGGGTTGTGTGCCCGCAGCGACACTCCGGTGCCATGGGACGCCAGAGAGCCCCGCTTGGTCCTCCGCCATCCTCAGGACCATTGCCCGAAGCCAGCCAATACCGCCGTGTTCCTTGACGGCCACCGGTCAGAGGGAATCTTGCGATGCGATTGATCGATGCTAGATTCAGCATGCGATCGATGCTAGATTCAGCATGTGATCGATGCTAGATTCAGCATGTGCTCGATGGCAGATGCAGCATGTGGTCGATGCTAGATTCAGCATGTGATCGATGCAGATTCAGCATGTGGTCGATGCTAGATTCAGCATGTGGTCGATGCTAGATTCAGCATGTGGTCGATGCTAGATTCAGCATGTGGTCGATGCTAGATTCAGCATGTGGTCGATGCTAGATTCAGCATGTGGTCGATGCTAGATTCAGCATGTGATCGATGGCAGATTCAGCATGGTTGTGCGATTGGGTTGGAGAGACACTGAGGCACAGCACACGCCACGTGGCGCGGCAGGCCCGGTGGCTTCCTGGACCGGAACGCGATGAACAACTGGTACGGTGCAAAGCTGACGGTGGCCAACGGCAGCGGCTGTGTTACCCTTGATATTACACGCCCAGAGCAGAATTTTGAGTCCGAAAATGACCCCGCCCTGCTCACCGCGACTTTCGGAGCTGGAGAGGCATTCCAGGCTCACGCGCCTCAGGTGAGGTTGATGCTGGCAGGTGCCCACCTGAATGGCAGAGTCGCCAGTCCCTCTCTCGAATAACCAGTGCCACGTGGCCTACCTCGCTTGGACCGAGAGTTGACCCCGGGTTGCTTGGCGCATGTGGCACATCCCTAGCCGAGCAGCAGCCCCCCGGCAGGGACCAAGGTGCACATGCGTACAGGCATTTGTGGAGAGTCGGCAATGGATGCCCATCAGTGGTGATTTCTGGGCAGACGGCAGGATCCAAAGGTGGGCGCCCTCTGAAATGCAGCATGCTCCGCGGCACTGAGGTGGTTGTGCCCCATGCGCAGGGGGAAAGCCACCGTGGAGTGGAGCATCACCAGGTAGACCCGACTGCTGGCCAGTGTATGCAGCTCGACGACGTCTGCCCCTTCGCGGATGACCTTGTGATGACCTTCCGGGTGCGCTGCATTGCCGGTTGAGCATCCTCCATGGCTCTGCCATCCACGTGCCCATGTCTCTGGCCTCGCCATGCGCAGGGTCTGCCATGTGCACCCCCCCCTCGAGCTGTGTCATCAGTTTGACCTCGCTTGAGCCGAGGAATCGTGGCATGTTGTCGGGGCCTCAATCCTGTGTGCTTGGGCTGTCCTGTGCTGGGGACGATGCGGCAGACCAGCGCAAGTGCGGTCATACGCGACAAGGGCCCGCCTGGCTTCCTGTTGTACGAGCAAGCTTGCGCCAACATCAACTGTGCCAATCGAGGTGCGTCTGCACGTCCCCGCGGCGTGGAGGCCATTACCTTAAGACTGACAATGGTTGGATCGCCTCAGATCTGCGGCTCAGGGAGAGTTGCTCAAATCCGATGAGTTTTTGGAAATTTGGTGAAATATTGACGAAGTTTTTTAAAAAAGTGCAAATTCAATTTGTGTGCTCAAAACTTCGTTTTGAGCATGATATACAAAAATGGTTGGCAATGCATTCATGGGCTGGTTTGGGCGTGGGTGTGGATGGTGGGGTGGGGGGGAGAGGCGAAGACCAGTGATTGCGACGTATGGGGTGGTTGATGGGCAAGAGTGTTGCAAGGCCAGCCTCGGCGCCATGCAAATTGATGTCCGGATACCCCACACCGGCGACGAGGTAGCTTCCCTGGATCCCGATTGGACCCCGGTTATGTGTGGGGTCGGGCTCAGTCACGTCAGCCCCCCCTTGGGGATTGACAACTCGCGGATCTGTGCGGAGCATCGGGATGACCGAGCGTTGCAGCTGCACAAGGAGCCAGCGGCACGGTCGTGCGCCGGAGGTGGGCAGCCAGAGTCTGCCGGGGATGAGCAGACTGCCTTGCTGGTGCAGGCGCATCTGCCGGTGAAAGACGAGGAGCCGCGCCTACGATACTTGGGCATCAAGGGAGCCAACCGGCTCCTGGCGGGCCTCATGCTGAAGCAGACCCGCCTCACCGACGTACCGTTCTCCCAACCCGCTCCGAGAGGCCGGCCTGCGTTCTCATTGCAGCCCTGCGGTGACGGGATTCGATCTGCCAGCCAATCATCACGCCATGCAGTGTGGTTGAGCTGTTCCGTGACCGCCAGGAAAGGGTAGCAGATGCTGCCCGCATGTCGATTTCCACCAAGCGGAAGGTCCTCGGCGACGTGGCGGCACACTGAGAGCGAGAGCCTCGGAATGGTGGGAACCTGGCGTAGGCGGTCTGAATCGTCAACGAAGCATGGCGATGGTGGATCCACCTTGGGAGGCGAGGGGGGTGGGCGAGGGTTGGGCCCGGAGCGCAGGCGGAGTGCAACACACGCTTCGACAACTTGAGCAGCGCATGCCACACGGCCAGCCCGCTGTCGGAGGAGATGTACGGCGTGGACCCGGTGTTCCTGCCCACCTCGGAACTGTACGACAGCCAGCTGGGCAAGTACAAGTGCTGTAACATCAGCACCTACACGTCAGGTGCGCAGCTGGCTGGCGCGCGTGTGCCACCAGCCTCTGCTGGCATGCCTGCTTGCGGCGTCGCCCTTCGGCTTGCTGTGATGACGTGTGGGACCACCACCGTGCTACACGGCTTCCGTCGTCGTGATTTGCAGCGCGTTCTCCCAATGCCCGCCCCGTGAGAGGATCCTTGGAGCGTCCAAGACAGGACCTCGTGCCCGCTAGTCTGTGTCAGCCTGGGGCTGGCACACGAGGCGCGGCGTGGGGCAACCGACCGGGGAAGGGAGAGGCCGGCAAGGAGCAGGGGCCTGCGGGACTGACCTACCTGCTGGTGCGTTGGCATGCCCGCTCAGACTGTATGCCGCCGGCGTGTGGAGACTACTACAAGGTGCGCACTCCCAGTGCAGCCTATTTCGGTCGGAGCCTCACGGAAGCACACATCATTTGCAGGTGTCTGGTCAGGGTCGTCCGCCTGGCGCCCCCATCACGAGGGCCTCTCAATGGCACCCTTTGCAGAGGCCTGTCATCACCATAGGTCATAGTTCATAGCGCATGGGGCCCGCTTTGTAGCTGAGCATTGTTGCCTGACAGCTGTGCCCGTGATGGCCAACTGTCATCACTCATCACCACAGCCAACAATCATCACCGTCATTGTAGGTGACCGTCGTCATGTCCGATAATCATCGCCGATCATCGTAGTTAACCGTTGTCACCAATTGTACTGCCCAACTATCATCAGCCATGGCCATCGCCGATCGGCATCCCTGTCAGCGCGCCCATCAGGGTGGAACCCTGAAGCAGCTTCATTATCCGAGGTGGCGACGTGGCAACGGGTCGAGTTTAGCGACGCCGCCCGGAGGTATCCGAGGTCAGCACATCTCTTACCTCGAGAGGTGGGGGCCATTATTCCGAATCTAGCCCCGCTCAAGGCACATCTCTCGGCTGCTCCAAGGGCGTGTCGATGGCTCGGTGCTTGACCCCAGCTGGTGTCTCGATTAGACCCCCGAATTGGAGGCACTCGGCGCGACGGGCTCCGCCAGATGCGACGCTTGGTTGCCCCACAATGTGACCCAGGGTCACAATGTGGGCGGCGCGCGCGGGGCCACCCTGCGTGATGGCATCAGTCTCCAGTGGAAACATCTTTATGAAAACGTGATGTGCATGCGTGTCGCCTGCCGTGACACTTGGCACGGTGGAAACGAGGGAGGCTCACAGGGGGCGGAGATGAGAAGCGAGGCAGCTGCTGGTGAAGGTGCGCACCCCATCATTCTGCCAGACGTAACAGCCAGGCCATGTGCCTCCACGATGGATACTGTACAGCCCTCTCCTAGTTTTGCATTTCCCACGGCTCGCAGGGGCCTTACTGGAGGGGCCGCCAGAGGGGGGGGGGCTCGTTGGATCGCGTAGGCCAGGTTGCCAGGTGCTGAATGATGGTTGCTTGCCGCATGATCGCCTCTTCGTCGGATGGCTCCGTTGCATTGTCGTCTCTGACAAAATGTGCTCCGTGGATCATCCACAGCGTCCTGCAGGCAGGGCGTCGACTGCACCCACCGCGCGCCCTATGGCTTCTTCCCTTACAACGGGTGTGCCCCTTCGCATATCCACCGGTCCCCCCCAAACATGACATATGACACCCAGGGCCGCTCAACACAGGAAGATTACTCACTGCCAATCGTCTAAGTGCCCGACACTCGTGGCTACCGGCGCCAGTGCCATCGCGTGCGCTCTTGACCTCTGCAAGTGTCTGCGGTGTAGCCTGGAGCGAGCCTTCTTTCTTCTTCGCCCGGAGCTGCAAGCGACAAACGCGCGACAGCCCCGAAGCATGTTGTAAAACATGGGGGTGGGACACCACGTGGCCAGGGAGTTCTACGTCTGGTTTGATATCAATCTGTCGCATGGCCGGGCGCAGGATCTCATCAAGTATTTGATCGACGGTGACCACTAACCCAGACCCGCCAGCCCTTTTCAGCCCGATGCTCGTTTGTTTTTTAGCACTTGAAGCCGGGCGTGGCCCGAGCCACGTCACCACCTGCCTGGTGCCCGTGAGTGAGTCACAGGCCTGCGATATGCAGATGCCACAGAAAGGTAAAGCCGGCAAGGTGCCCTTTTTTGCAGAACAGCGGGTTTGCAGCGAGCAGCGCTTTTGCCCTACGACCTCGCTTCTCGGCAGCCGGCGGCCCTCGGCACCTGCAGGGACCGATGGCAAGGCGGGCGCCGTGGGCAAGCTGGGGACCCCTGAATGAAACGTATGTTGACAGCGGTCTGGAGATTAGGGCGCGGGTGGGGGCAATCGTGACGGAGCAGGGCTCTACATAGACGAGAGGACGCAGACGGTGCACGCTCAGCTGATAACGTATAACTCGCAGCTGAGGCTCTTCGGGAACGTCAATGTGTACTTCCAATTTTCGTCCATTTACGGCGGAGTGATTCACATTCAACAGTCCGTGCAAACCATCAATGTGGAGATGTACCAAACCACAACGGATCTCATTCGCGCCGTCTTCGAGGTGCTCGCTGGCCGAGGCCATCCAAGGGACAGGGCAGGCTCACTTGGAGGGTGGTGAAGGGAGCCAGTGTGCGCCGCGGAGCTGTACAGCGTAGGGCGGACTCTGATCATGCCTCCGAGTGTTGCAGTGGCGCGTCCTGTACACGCGCTTTGTGTGCATACAGATGCATTTCTCGAATCCAGAGCTGACACCGAATTGCCCACATGTTCCAGCACAGCCGCGCGCTACTGCCACGTGGCCGTCTGGTGGTCACTCCAGTGAGGGAGTGCAGGGTAGTGGTGCCTGCCACGTGGCCGTCTGGTGGTCACTCTGGTGAGGGAGTGAATGGTAGTGGTGCCTGCCAGTAGGTGGGGGAAGCAGGGCGGTTACAAAGGGAAAGGGGGGGGGCAGTGTCGCGAGTGAGAGGGTCACGCGCAAGCTTGTGCGGTGCTCCCACGCAGCGCCCGAAGGGTACCGTGGTGGGCACATGTGTGCATCCATAGCCATTCCAGGGCAGCTTTCCATTCACAGGCATCGCGGCATGAGAGGATGCTTCGGGGGCAGAAGAGGGGGCTCTTGGGGGGAGGGAGAATCTCAGGTGTTTTTCCTTTTGATGGTCCTGATATCGATTTTGTCTGAATTACGGTAAGGCAAGCCAGCCTGGGACCCCTCTCAAATATCCACCACCCTGATAATTTTCCATCCATGTACCCTTGTTTTATTTCCATCACCCTGGTGCCGGCATTCCACAGGAGCTGAGATGCTAAAGGGGACGTCTCTCTTGGGCGATGGCGGGACAACAGGGAGATGTTCACTCTCCGCCAGAAGACAGGGTCAATAGGAGCATATTTCAGTAGTGCATGGAATTATATCGATGTGTTCAGCATCTTAATGTGTGCCTTCGTCGCCATGTCCTGGATTGAATTCTACAACTCCCTGGTGCGCACTCCTCCTGGCGCCCAACATGTACCGAGGTGGTGAATGATGCACACCCGCATCGCATCCAGGGCAATGCACAGCAAGACGTGGCACCACAGGATCTGCCGCCAGGTCGTGTGAACTATTCATTTGGCGGCATTGCCAACGAAGCGTGGAGCATGCGCCGCGGTCACGCCTGATTGGATGCCCGATGTGCACTCTCCCGCAGGCGAGGAGCTTCAACATGGAGCCGAGGTATCTGGCATATGCTAGCCTGACAAGCCAAGGTCGCTGGTTGAAGCTCAATGGAGATGGAGAGATCTTCCAGGAAGTCCTCGACCGCCTCACAGACATGCACCGAATGACCGTATTCCAGGTGCCCGGCTGGTTGCCGTCCCGCTCCCTGGCAGCATTGAGAGGCCCAACTAGACATTGCGGATCTTTACAGGTGGTACCTCGTGCTGTGCAAGCATGACGGAGCAGCGCTTCTGACGTGGCAGAACCATTGAGAGTGATGTGGCTGCAATGCCCACGATGCCTCTGGCAACGTGGTCGAGATTTCCCCTCTCCTTTTTCTCTGCCCTCCGCCTCGCGCAACTTCCCTCGCAGATGATTTCCTGAACGGCCACCGTGATCTGCCGTTCCCCCGCCTCCGCCCCCCTCTGGCTTGCGCTCAAATGCACGGCACTGCAGCGCAGGTCAACTACATGCCCATGAATGGCATCTGCCGTGCCCCCCCCTCCGCCCCCGTCTGGCTTGCGCTCAAATGCACGGCACTGCGGCGCAGGTCGACTACATGACCATGAATGGCATCTGCAGCTTCCTCCTGATTATGCGCATTCTGAAGCTGTGCGACTTCCAGCCACGCATGGGCATCATCACCCGCACCCTCGCCGTCGCCGCCAGCGACCTCTACCACTTCTTCCTGCTCTTGCTGATCATCTTTCTGGGTTATGCCATCACCGGCCACCTGGTCTTTGGCACCACCATCAAGGTAACCCCCCCCCTCCCCTGATGGGGGGTAGGGAAAGTGGTCTTTGTGTCCCTCCTTTCTGAGTCAGCACCGCCATTCTTGGCTGGCAAGCTAAGCCGCGCCATCCTCTGTGGAAAGGCGACCAACGGGCATGCGCCACCTTGGCTCACCTCACTACCTCCAGCCTCCAGCCAGCTCCTTTGTCGTTGATCTATCATACGCTCTTGAGCTACTTGCCCCATCTCAACCAATCAGCATCCCCGGTGAGATGGCGCATCCAGACATGCAGCCGTGCTCAGACATAAACTCCGGGTGGGGGCATGCTGTTGGTACGCATAACCGGTGGAGATGGATCCGAGCCACACCCTATGTCGAGGGGCAACTGGAGATGGCCGGCGGGGCGGGGTGGGCGGCAGGGGTTCTCGGAGATGGGTACGTCGATTGAAACACTGTTCAACATGATGGTGTTTGGGGACAACTCCGTGGTGGCCGAGCTGGATGCTGTGTCGAGCTCGGTGGGGGCATCGATGCAATTCATCGCCATGCTCTTCTACATGAGCTACGCGATGCTCGTGGTCATGGTACTGCTCAACTTCCTGCTGGCCATCGTCGTGGATGCCTTTGCGGTGGTGAAGGAGAGCGCCCAGGTGTGTGGCCTCGTCCACTCCACCACCACACGCCCGCGCTCCTGCTACCAATGCAGGATCACTGGCGGAGGTCTCCCCATGCGGCGCCTCGCAGCCGGTTTCCACCAGGCGCAGCGGCAATCCTCGTGGTCGTCGGGGCCCTTGGATGTGAGAGGTATGTGGGTGATGCGCGAAACAGGAATCGACTTCAATAGGGGCGGAGCTGCTCTACTATGGTCAGGTAGACGCAATCCTCTTCTCAGCTGCGCTCGGATGGGATATGCCTACACCTCTCTCCCTGTGTGCCAACACATGGGTGCGCCAGATAGAGCCTAGGGTTTACCTCCCTGACAATCGCCAGCTATGCCCTGATTCCACATCTCCTAGATCACGATCCCGGTGCCGTATGCATGCACCATCTTGCGCTCAACCGAGGGTGGTGCTGGAGGTTACCGAGGTTTGTGGCGGGCTTGCATGCAGGCATACTACGACCAGAAAAGAAACCGAGAAATGACGGATCAACAGGCAGTCCAGTACCTGAAAGACTTACGCAGCGCGACGGAGCAGGAGATTCGGGTAGTCACTGTGTGTGCTTATCCTTGGACCGACTCCTTTGGCACCCCGTAGCCACAGAAGACCGGCTTCCCTATGTACCCACGCCGGGGATCAAAGGATTCAGCACACACTTCGGAACACTCATCCAGAATTTCCAGAGCTCTGTCGTGAGGAATGGGACCCTCTAAGCCTCGCACAGCCATTAGAGCGCCTCTGCAACCGCCCCGCTCGCGCACTGTCACTTTGCCCCTGGCGCCCGTGCGCATCCGCCCTCTGAGTCGCGCGAGCCATGCTCCCACCATGAATCCTGCTCCGCACCACCACTCCGCTCCCTGCCGACCCCAAAGCCTGGCCACAAGGCAGCTTGCCCACCCAACGAGTGTCCCGTGTTCCCAAGCGCCGTCCCAAGGGGCTGAGAATGACACACTGCATTGCTCCTGTCTGACCTTGTGCGCCCACCGCCAAACTGCGTCTGCAACCCTCTCTCACCACCTCCACCCCAAAGCCCTTGCGCTGGAAGCCCTGCCTGATATCTGCCAATCTGACCCATGCGCTCCACACTTGCACCGTCACTACCGTCCAGCGCTGTTCCAACTTGGGGTCCCATCCCCCGACATTCCTGTGCGTCCCAAGCCCTCCCGGTGGCCGATATTTCACCAACCGGTTGTTGCATGTCCCACATATGTTCTTCATCACTGTTAGTTCCGGCACGGCCAGCTACTCCACCACACGGGCGGGGAAGCTGAGGCGCCGCATTTTGCCGCGCAGCCTGTGGTAAGCGCCCATCGATGCTCCACAGATCATAGTCCAGTGCGAAAGGGCGGCTGCCCTATGTCCCCTCGACGTGCACGCGTGTGGGCATGCGGATGACTTTACATTTGCTCTCGTGACGGATCACAAGCCGATCGGAAACAACCCGGTATCAAAGAAGGCTCCCGCTGTGCCCTGCTTTTAGGATCACACCATTCCTCACACCTCTAGTCGATGGCCGATGTGCACCAGCCACCACCGCTGGAAGTACTAGCCACGAGCGCCCACAGTCCACCCGGGCGGCTCCAGCTTGCCCTGCCTCCCTTGGCTGCGTGTGTATGCTTATCCTTACGACTCCTTTGGCACCCTGTAGCCACAGAAGACTGCACTATGTACCCACGCCGGGGATCAAAGGATTCAGCACACACTTCGGGACACTCATCCGGATTCTCCGGAGCTCACTAGTGAAGAATGGGACCCCCTAAGCCTCGCTGAGCCACCCGAGCTCATCTGCATCCGCAACGCCAGCGCACTGCTGGCTTGTGCCTGAAGCCGGTTCCTCCCTGCCCCCCGAGCTGTGCGAGCCATATCTCCACCACCGAGCCCACGCGCAAGACCACCCCTCTGCTCTCTGAGCCTCACTGGGCCACCTGAGCCCCTCTGCGACTGTCCTGCCGGCGCACTGCTGCTGTGTTTCTGAAGCCGGCTCACCTCCACCAATCGAGCCACCCCTCCACCACCAAGCCCACATCCCACATCACCCCGCTGCCCCCTACAGCCTGGTCTCAAGAGAGCTTGCCCACCCACGCCACGGCCAGAATGCCCAAGCGCTGTCCCAAGGGGCTGAGAATGATAAACTGGGTTGCCCTCATCCAAACTTGCGCATCCGCCACCGACTTGCGCCTGTAGCCCTCTACCCCCAGCACCAACTCCCCTTGACTGAAGCCCTTGCACTGATTGCCTTGCGAGGTGGCCGCGAACCTGAGCAATGCGCTCCACGCTTGCGCTGTAACTGTCGTGCTGCACTGTTCCTACTTGGGGTCCCATCCCCACAGTTGCCTGTGTGTCCCAAGCCCTCCCGGTGGCCGATAGTTCACCACCCGGTCGTCGCCTTCCCGACAGCTGCTCACTGTTAGTTCCGGCACGGCCAGCAACCTCGCCCGGTGGGCACGGAAGCTGATGAGATGCCGTATGCTGCCGTGCAACCTGTTGTAAGTGGTCATCGCTGCCGGGATGGGCCCCCGGGCTCTGAGGGGCCCGGCGTGTGTCAACTCCACCCGCGGACCTCCCCACATCTCCCCCGTCATCCTCATCAGTTCCCCCCATGCCATCAACCCCCCCAAGAAGGCCGGCCACCCGCCTGCTCGCCCCCATCAAGGTGGCCACCCCTCCCTCAGCCAAGGCCATTGCTTGCTCCGGCGAGGCCCCACTCTGCTCCTGAGTCCAGACCCCACTCTCCGGGCCCGGCGACAAAAGGTCATCCCACTCATTCAAGATATCCTCGACACTTGACGCCGCCTGGCTGAGCCCGCCTATGCCTGCCCGCGCCCCTCCAGATCGCGCCTCGGCGGTGCCCCCTCCTTGACCCTCCACAGTGCCCAGATGCTCCGCCTCCCGCCGCACATCCTCCATGCTCTCCAAAAGCCTCGATGCCATCGCGCCTGCCTCGCCTGCCTGCCTCACCGGGAGCCTGCCCAGACCGCTCACGCTGCGTTCCCTCAGATTCCTGCGTCCCACCGCCAGACCCATCCTGCGTGGCATAGTCTGTCTCCCCCTGTGTGTGTAGGTAGGCCGTGATGAATTGTATGAGTTTGTGGTATCTTGTCACGGCCCCGCCCTGCTCTTGATTTGCTTCTCACATCCACTGGGATGATGGTGGGCTGGCTTTTGTTGGCCGATCTCATGCCGTTCAGTGTGTGTAGGTAGGCCGTGGGGGAGCCGATCCAAGCTCTGGGCACGAGCGCGCTTCTGTGCGCCTTCTGACGCCGTGTACTCTACTGCAGCCGTGCGATGTACGGTAGGTCTCGGTGTCGCTTGTTGCTCAGGGGAAGCATGAATCGATTTCTGTAGAGACTGCTGGCGAGACGAGCGTGAAGCATGAGGACAGCAGCTGGGAGGAGATGATTCTTGTACGGGGCAAGGACGTCGAGTCCGTAAGTGGAGCACAGGTCAAGCAGGTCGGCCCCTTCGACTCTCTGCTCCACCGCCCTCGCCCAAACATGCTCGGACGCCACACCGGGCAAAGGTCTGCGCGCTTGATCACATGCAGCGGCGCTGTCTGGTTTGTGTCGTTGCCACGGGCCACCAGGCAAGCATCAGGGAGGTGTCGTTCAGAGCGTTGGGACGAGGGGGCGTGGAGGGATGGGGGGGGGATGCTGCAGTCGTTGCTGGAGGCCGACGCATTACGACGGAAGCAGCGGCGCCAGATCCCCCGTGACCAGAAGATTTCTGGAAGCAAACTGTCAGCCTTTGGATCGGAGCAGACGAATGAAGTCACCGCCTTCCATCAACCGAGCGGGGCAACGGCAGATGAAGAGGTGGCGGTGGCAGACGGTGGGCCTGTCTACGCTGATTTACTAGCAAGGTATTCCGCGGAGTGCGGGGACACCCTGGCCCTGTAGTCGTTGCAATTGGTCGTGGGCAAGTTGTCCCATTTTGGTGGAGAGGCAGCGCTTCACTTCTTTCCACTGCAGTGTCCGCCGCCTTGCCACTGCTGAAGTCGCATTTTAAGTTAAGTTGCCTACGCTGCCAGTCGCCGCGACCGAAACTCCTTCACGCAGAATTTTCGAACAACTTGAGCTGTGATACACAGTCGCCCTGCTTTGTGCCTGGTTGCATTGTCAACTGCGGGACCCGTGGTGCCAGCTCCATGTAAACAGACTCTCCCCGCGCAGACACCCATCGCTATGCATGCGCTCCCAACGGCATCAGGCGAAGCCGGCATCTCCCTGAGCTGCTCACTTGGTGGGCTCCGCAACCTCCGCGGTCGGCTCGAGCAGAGCTTTCCTTCTCAAAAGATCAGGGCCATTGGTATCGAAGTTCACACAAGCAGATGCACAGCTGCCCGCCAGCTATATCAGATCCCCGCCAGCCCTCTGCTATATCAGATCCCCGCCAGCCCTCTGCTATATCAGATCCCCGCCAGCCCTCTGCTATATCAGATCCCCGCCAGCCCTCTGCTATATCAGATCCCCGCCAGCCCTCTGCTATATCAGATCCCCGCCAGCCCTCTGCTATATCAGATCCCCGCCAGCCCTCTGCTATATCGCGCATTGAGCATCGAAGTACGACAGATGGATATTCTCAGCAATGATTGATTAGATGTGAGTGCACACGCGCGCATCGTATATACGTCGACGAATGGAGACTGCACAGCGACAGTGCACCCCATCGTCTCTGCCATCGTTTTTCTGGTACTGCATTTAATATAGGCGCAACAGCAATCGTTGAGAATATTCCTTCTCGCCACGTGAGCAGATATGTATCATTCATTCATCGACGGCCCATGTTTCCTGAATGATAAATCATTCACCGGGGGTCGTTGGCATCTTTCTGGCGCCCGGGACAAGTAGGGGGCTCCCTGCTGTTCATATACACTGCCACAGCAGTGTCCTTCCTGCCCCCCTCTGCCCTTCCCACCTTCCATCTTCCAGCCCCTCCCCTGTACAGCAACCCTTGTACGAAGGAAAAGGTGCGACCCACTTTGTCGACAAGGGCAGGCCCCCATCCAGTGGCCCCGGGAAGCTGAAGCAGATTGGAGCGGTTTAAAGACCTGGGTCAACGGGGCGTACGTATCCATCCGATCCCGTAGAAATGTGGTCACTACTTTGGCCTCTCCTTGAACCTGCTTTGGACAATGGTCATGAGTCGGAAGGCTGCACCAAACAACCCGCGCCTACGACCTCCTTGGCCCCGAGTAACCCGATAGAACGTGTCCCGCGTGATTGCCCAACCAATGGGGACACTCACGCATCATGCGCTCTGCTCAACAGAATCCTGAGAATGCGGCCCATCAAGCCTCACTAAGCCACTTGAGCGCCCCTGCAACCGCAATCCCTGTGCCCTGTTACTATGCCCCTACAGAGTTTCAGTTCGACTACAAGCCAGCAGCGTGCTAACCTGTTTTAGGGTTTAGTACCTTTCTTGTTAATAATTTTCAGTCAAGCTAACAATATATACTAAAGGTATATTTTATTTGCTTTTCTTGCTCCCTTTCTTTTAAAAACCTGTAGTCCTATGGATCCTAGTGATCCGTAGGGCAGTGAAGGCGACAAAGAGCGACTACTAATCGCGCCGCCCCATTTACTTGAGCACTTAATTGTGCTCAAGGGGGCGGATAAATACTGACACTTGATTAACAGATAATTTGGGATCTTTTCGGCACCACATTAGTCCAATGTGGGATTGCCTCTTGTGGTATGAAGATTTGACTTACCCTCCACTCCCAAGACCGCCAGGTACTTGTTTATTTTCCCTTCGGGGCCCTCCTCGTAGGCCAGCCCTTTCAGTCCGTCCGCCGACAAGATGACCCGCTCCATAAACTCCTGTTTTGAACTGCTAACTTCCCCCCTCTTATTTCTTTTAAATGAGCAGGGCTTCCCTTTGCCTAATGACGAACCTTCACACGGCTTTAGTTTGTTTTCCCTCCTCAACTTACCGTTTCTAATTTCAAAGTTACACCGCTGGTTTACCCCCCCTCCAATGAGAGGGACGTGCTTAGTTTTATTAACAACTGCGGTTCCGTACCAATTTATCTCTCTCTGGAAGCTCTTTTGATGCTTATCATATAACTTCTGCTGGTTGATCCCGGTTGCTTCTCGTTTAATTCTCTTTAGGGGGCGCGTTGTGAGTTGCGTTATGCCGTTCGATGCTTTCACAGTTTCCAAAGCAGCTCTTCCTATACACTTTTCAAGAAGAGATTCCCGTCGTTCTCCCAAGATGTTTCTTTCGCGAGAGTTCATATTGTAATTTTGAATTAAAGTTAAAACGTATTTCAAGGTATGGTTTACCGGAGGTCAACATTAGCATAAAAATTTGCAAATATTTTTATTTAATAAACAGCTTGGCTGAACCTATCTAAACATATTATGCACTTCGGGGAGTCAAGTGGTTAAGGCATGAAGAAGTTATGGTCGATACCGTTCCGCGATCTCCCATACTTAACCATACTTAAGCACCAACTAAAAACACATATATCTCGAGATCTAGATCTGCAATTTTTTATGCTAATGTTGACCTCCAGTAAACCATACCTTGATTTATTTTCCGCTTTCCAGTCTTTCCTTTCCGATGCCGGTGACGCGTTTGGCGTTTCTTCCCGAATTTTAACCGTGTCGCTTATTATGATGTCTGGAATTGGCACTGAAAGGATTGGCAGAAGAGTACTTTGTGCGCAATTACAAGCAAGAACGAGGAGAAGTAAGTAGAGAGAAGGTGGTGCCCTTAGCCTAATTATCACTTTGCCAGGGTTGACACGAGGTGAGAACCGCACCTCACCTCAACGATCCAAGTCGTGTACTCTTCGAGCTCGCGCTCTTTTGTGAAGCACGCAAGGTAATGCTCCACGTTCGCGGTCTTCCCCTTGACTACCGCTGCGAGGGAGTCTTGCAGTCGGATGAAAGCAGGGTGTCTTCTTCCCTGATCCAGTGATGAAGCTTCTCACTCGCGCAGATGTCTCTTGCGCCTTCGCCAGGCTTGCCTCACTCGCTGAAGGCATATCTGCGTTCAATTCCCCCTTCCCTCTGTTCTTACTAACAGATGCCGCGTTAGCTTGTTCACGATCTGCAAAGAACAATAAAAGAACAATTATCTTTTAATCGAGTGTCAGTATTTATCCGCCCCCTTGAGCACAATTAAGTGCTCAAGTAAATGGGGCGGCGCGATTAGTAGTCGCTCTTTGTCGCCTTCACTGCCCTACGGATCACTAGGATCCATAGGACTACAGGTTTTTAAAAGAAAGGTAGCAAGAAAAGCAAATAAAATATACCTTTAGTATATTTTGTTAGCTTGACTGAAAATTATTAACAAGAAAGGTACTAAACCCTAAAACAGTTTAGCACGCTGTTGGCTTGTAGTCGAACTGAAACTCAGAGGGCGAATGCATCAGGGTAACAGTAACCGCGTGCAGGTAGTGAGGTTGCAGAGGGGCTCGAGTAGCTCAGCGAGGCTTAGGTGGTCCCATTCCTCACGACAGAGCTCCGGAAATTCTGGATGAGTGTCCCGAAGTGTGCGCTGAATCCTTTGATCCCGGCAGATGATCTTTGGCAATGGGGGTTGCCAAATGCATCGGTCCAAAGCGAAGCACACATTCGCTTACACCTCGAGGGCTCTCGCAGAGGGCGGAGGCGAACCGGTGTGCACAAGCCATACTCCCACCATGAAGCTTGCGTCAGCACCGCCACTCTGCTCCCTACCTGCCCCAGAGCCTAGTCTCAAGAAAGCTTGTCCACCCATCGAATGTCCCGTGTTCCCAAGTGCTGTCCCAAGGGGCTGAGAATGGCAGACTGCATTGCTCTTGGCTGACCTTGCGCGCGACCTGCGTCTGCAACCCCCTCTCCCCACCTCTGCCCCTATGGCACCGAGTCCGTTGTTCTGGACCCCCTGATAGAAGACCGCCAACCTGACCAATGCGCTCCACACTTGCACCACCACCGCTGTTCTGCGCTGTTCCTACTTGGGGTCCCATCCCCAGACATGCCTGTGTGTCCCAAGCCCTCCCGGTGGCCGATACTTCACCAACCAGTCGTCGCCTTCCCGACAACTGTTCATCGCTGTGAGTTGCAAGGGTGACCATCACAAGCCAACCACAATGAACAAATAGAATTTGTTTACAAGTGTTTACTTAGAGACAGCTAGCATTCTAGTGCCTAGGTGGTTGTCATGTCAGACTTGACAGGCAAAGGGGTCCCCGGAGGGGCCAGGGCAGGCCCCAAGCCTAGGGTCTACCTGGCCCCTACCCCCGGGGCACCCCCTCCCCCCTTCCCTTCTCCCTGGTTGTGGGCGGGTAGGTGAACAAAATCTGAGCACTAGTCAGACTGAAATCTCTACTCTTGTGGTCTCCACTAGTGTGGCAAGAGTCTGAATGCTCCTACTCCAGCATGGAAAACTCCATGTCAGTTTGCTCTACTGGCGGCTAGCCAATCACTACTCTATAGGATATAATCAAAGATCTCATCTCTCATCTAGTCCTATAGCTAGACAGCTTAGTGGCAGCATCATCTAAGTAGCAGCGTGGCTAGTCCACAGGCAGACAGCTTAGCAATCCAGAGCAGCTCATCTTTACCCTTGGTTGAGTGTGCCATCACTCCCCATACAAGGGTGCACCCTCAACTGCATTCCTGATGTGTTTAGGAGCTGCTGCTGGCTGGGGTGTTTGGCTCCAGCTTAAGGCCAAATCTAAGAGTTCCAATTTCTGAGGCTCAATGAAATGTAGCTCTTTTTGTCGCATGTTTTTCAAGGTTTCAAGCCTGGACCAGCAGGGCCTAAGCTCGGACTCTTAAGTCCACACAATCACCCCAATTAACCCTTTGCAGTCTTAATTTCCAATAGTTCCGGCACGGCCAGCTACCCCACCACGCAGACGGGGAAGCTGATGAGGCGCCCCATTTTGCCGTGCAACCTGTGATAAGTGGTCATCGCTGCCGGGATAGGCCCCCGGGCTTTGAGGGGCCCGGCGTGTGTTAGCTCCACCATCCAACCCTCCGTTCACAGCTCGCCCAGCATCACCGCCCTCCCCACCAGTCCCCTCCATGCCTCCTCCCTCAAGAAGCCAAGCAAGACGCCCACCTGCCACCATCAAGTTGGCCACCAGTCCCCTCCATGCCTCCTCCCTCAAGAAGCCAAGCAAGACGCCCACCTGCCACCATCAAGTTGGCCACCCCTTCTTCGGCCAAGGACATCGCCTGCTCCGGGGAGGCCCCGCTGTGCTTGCCAGCTTAAGCATTGCTAGTCCAGGAGAGCAGCTACTGAGCTGCAAAAAGCTTCTGCGTTGTGACTTTAGATATGATAAGAAGATGCAGTCTTCACTAGAAATAGGAGATCAGATCTACATAGTGGGAGAGAGATACGGGATCCTCTGGATGCCGGTATATTCTATGATGATGTGACAGCTGGCAATGCACAAAGCCTGCAGTGTGCCTTAAGGAGTACTGTATGTGCCCATGTAGTTCTTGTTTTGTGAAAAGCGAAGGGCACAGACCTGATGGATCGTGGCGGTTCAGATCCAGTTGTACCACTCTGCCGTGTGTCGAGCCAGTATGACCCCTTCAGTGTCGAGCCCAACAAGAATCAAGGAATCCGTTTGCTGCAACCACTACAATTCGATTGCACTCCACTTCCGTCCAAACCAAAAGTGATCAGATGTGACAGCCGGTGGTCATCTCTGTGCGACTTTAAAGTGATCAGATGTGACAGCCGGTGGTCATCTCTGTGTGACTTTAAAGTGATCAGATGTGACAGCCGGTGGTCATCTCTGTGTGACTTTAACTCCTACTCCTTTGTGACGACAGAGTCCCCCCCGGAGGGTCCTCTAGATTAATTTGCGGCAGTGAAGTGTTCCCCTTGCCCCAAGTGAGAGTGTACGGTACACATCGGAGCTCCCACAGAATCTCCTCGATGTGCACATGTCCTCCAGGAGTTTGATCCTGGCCTTGCCTGGCATTGCCTTCTGCGGGGTCTGTTCATTCGAGCCTCTTAATTTACTCTGCAGTCCTCTAAGGGGGTTTCTGTGGTGGTAAACAGGGGGGTGAACTAGACTACAGCGCATGCGCAGGGTGCCAATATGAGAAATAGTGGGTGAGCCATTTCCTTGTGGAGCAGGGGCAGAGTGCTGATGTGCAACATGTACTGGGTGTGGACAACAGGCGTGTGATGCAAAAGTTTGGTTTGGATGAATGTGCCGACGACATAGACGAGGAAAAAATGCTACAGAAGCAGCAGACGGAGCAAATCATTGATTCGCTCAAGCTGCTCTCCGTGCAGGTGTGGCTGCAAAGCCCTCTCAACAGAAGATAGTCATTTACAATGTCCAATGCTAAATATGGGGGCCTTAAATATGGGGGCCTGTAAGCAGTTTCAGCATTGCGTTGCAACACAGGGCTGAAGGTGCTGTTGAGAGTGCATTCGTAAATTGCAGCACCAATGATTAAGCATGTCCCATTAACGATGAAGATGGTATTCCCATGATGTATGTTGTTGAAGTCGCCATTGTGCCACAGCACGAAGGATGATCCTTAGCTTGATGACGACCAATCGCCTGTTAGTTTCACACCTATGTTTCCCTCTGATGTCCTGACCCTTGACGGCCCCGCTTCAAAGCTATGGGGAGGCTCGTTGACGGCTGTGGGCCAGCATTGCCTCTTCAGCACGAGATAATCTGAAAGGACGGGGCATGTGATGCTGCAGATGCAAGAAATGGTTGACCAGCAGCGTGAGTGTATGTTAAAACAACAAGCACTTGAGGGTAAAGTGGAACCCTTGCACATGCAGCTGCATCATATTGAGCAGAAGCTAGGACTGACAACTAAAGATGAAAAGTCTAATTTCAGCAGCACTGATTGATGGTTGGACAATTTGTTGAGAGCATTTTCGCCTTCAAGATGCTGCTCGAGAACAAGACTTGCGTTCGGTTGGTAAGAAGTATCTGCTGCCGTACTGCCAAATTGCATAAATAGGCTAAGCATAGCAAAAAGGAAATCAAGTTTAGTCAACACCTATATCGGACAATGAAATGATGGCATAGATATAGATATACGTGCAAATGGCGTGATTAGAAAGCAGAATGGCCCCTCATCCACGCATTGCCTTATGGTTTGGGTCCATTTCGTCTTCCATCCAAATCCCATGGTGCATTTACGAAAATCGGACGCTGAAATTTTCCTACACAGCAAACCTTCAACGTGGAAAGCAACAAGTGCAATTTACGTCCCAACAACATTATTGATATTTCATGCAGCCCTCGCGTTCAATGCCGATATTAGACGGTATGGTATCGATCGGTACTAATGGTGCGCAAAAATGAAAATCTGGAATTAATCGATATCGTTGTTCGGTATGTATCGACTGTGTCGGTTATCGCAACTATCGACATGAGAGCCTTGGTCCACGGGCCGACAGCAGCATGTTAACATTATTAGCTCTAGGTCAGTAATACGAAGAAGCCCTGCTTGTAATATATGCCTCCTTACTAAGCGCCTCGCGTCGCTCATGTGGCATGAAACCAGCGGTGGCTCGTCCTCCACCATGGTGATGGTGAAGCCTCCCATCGCGGCTAGCTTGTCCGCAACAGTTAAGTCAGGCTCATGGACAAATAGAGCACTCACCGACTGCGGAATAGCATCCTCTGGCACCAGCACCGACGGCGGACCGGTAGTCACCGCGGCCGGTGCCGGTGTCGCGGTCACGGAGCTCTCCACCTTGAAGCCGTTGAGGTTGATGCGTTGCGCAGCACCACCAACCGTGCAAACACCCATGTGTGTGTCCACCGGTTGGCAGTACTGCATGCGTACTCCTCGATGTCCTCTGGCGCGCCGTCCACGGTGCCGAAGGAGCTGGCGGAGAAGTCTTCGATGATCTCGGGCTTGCCAGCCGCCAGAAGGCACAAATCCTGAACCTTCTCGGTGTCGCCGGTGTCGATTGCTGGTTGGCGAAGTGGACGGCGAAGAAGTCGTGCTCGACGTCCTCGGTGACGAAAACATGCGCCCCATTAGCCCGCTTCCCGCCGCGCGGGCAGTCGCGGTGCCAGTGCCGAAGCCGCGAAACCATGCATTCCTCATTCCCGCAGAGCGGGATCGTCTGCCCGTTGCCCTTGTGAAAGGCCACCTTCTTCGAAATCTGGGACCAATTCCCACCGAGCGGCAGCGGCTGCGTTGCAAGCCGCGTCTTCAAGGCACGCTTGTCCGCCCGCGGGGTGAATCCCTTCGCGTTCACGCCCGAGTTCATGGGCAAATGCCTCGAGGGTTGCTCGTGTTTTCATTTTTTTTTTGCCGAGAGGGCCAATTTCTGAAAATTACCGAAGCCGTGAGGGCTTGGAAGTATGTCGATTGAGCGGTCGCCGAGAGGGCAAAATCCAGAAATTGTCGAAGCCGAGAAGGCAAGGATAAAACCAGTGCCGAGAGGGCAAACATAGTGTGTGAAGGCCCGAGAGGGACAATGGCAACACCACTGCGTGATGCAGAGTGTGCTGAGTGGGCAATCGCCCGCGACTTGGGCGTGTGATTTTGTGATTGTGTCAAAGTGTGTATGGCATTCCGTCGTGTGCGAGCGTGAGAGGGGTGGGTGTGGTCGCGGCGGGATTCGTGTCGACTGTGTGTGGTAGCGAAGATGTGAGCGTGAGCCAAGGCGGTTGGCACCACCGGTCCTAGGCTAGAAGGGTGTGGAAGTGGCGAATGAAACGCGGTGGGTCGAGCTGAGTGTCGCGATGCGGTAGGTGTCGTGTTGCGTAGTGTCGTGTGATAGCTCGTCGCCATCGAGTGGTAAGGCACCACCGATTCCAAGATGCGGTGTGAGACGAAGGAAACATCGGAGGTGGGGGCGTGGACTGTGGTGATGGAGGTGGAAGTGAATGTGTAAAAGGGTGTCAAAGCTATCGTTACTACGACGAGAGTCAAAACTACAGCAATGAGGAGGTAGATACGAGTGTAAGTGACGAGGCGTGTATGGTAGATACGAAGCGGGGAATGTGTGTGAGATAGTGTGGGTGTAGTAGAGATAAGGTGTATGAGAGTGTAGGAGAGTAAGACGTGTAGTAGAGCTACGTGTGATTGTGCAGCAGTGACGGGGGAAATCCGGTGTGTGTGAGAATCGTCGTGTCGGTGGAGGGCGTGTGAATGTGCCGAATGAGGTGCGGCACGAGGGAGTAAAGCGGTGTGGGGCAAGGGATATTTGAATTTGGCAGTGTGGTGCACGCCACGGGTGGTTCGAGGTCGCTGGGGTCAGAGCGTGCAGAGAGGCGGACGGCTCAGCCGTTGTGACATGAAGTGGCAGAGAGTGTCGTGACAGTGATAGGATGCGTGTGTTTTGGCACAAGTGTGATGAATGGTGTTTGTGTGCGTGGATTAAGCTATGACCTGCGGATGTCTGCGAATCCGGTTGTTGGGTTGCTCGGTTCCCTTGGCCGAGAGGCTGGTCGTAGCAAAATCCTGTTTCAGCCGAGAGGGCTCGTGTCACTTCCTGGTCGAACAATTCGCAAAAGAAGCGGGAATCCCTAGCCAATCGTGCGGCAAAATCTGAGAAACGTTCGTGCATGCGTCATAAATGTACCGTGGCAGATTTTGAGCGTGAGGTTTCATGCCGAGAGGGCTGCAGCGTCGGCCGAGAGAGCGAGGATATTATCGAAACCTGAAAAATATACCTCGTACTCAAGTGAAATTCGTTGAAGTCTTTGATGTCTAGTGGTTGCGCGAATAAAATTTACGACGTCGGAAAGTCCGTGGTAGAGAACTTGCTTATAAGGGATGGCGGACCGTTGAAAAACTCGCCGCTTCAGGATAATTCCGGGAGTTGGCGATTTTGGGGAAAGGTTGGGATTAGCTTCGATTGTGTGTGTGTGGAGCTTGAGAATTCGTTTTGAAAAGAGGTTTAGAGTGAAGATTTGCACCGAAAGGGATTTTCCGGGTTGGCGTAAGGTAAGGAAAGGGAGGGAAGCGGGCGACGTCGCGGAGCTGGTGATCTTTGGTGGGGATACGGGTGGCTTGCGTTTGGGCAGAGCGGTGGTGGCGTCGCACCACCGCTTCTAAGATTCGGCTTATGAAAAGGTGGGTATCAGAATAAGTGGCGGATTGCGCGGTTGGTAGCCGATAACCTCATGGGGAACCTGATCAGCAGCATGGCGGTGAAAAGGTCTCAGTGACAAACGGATATGCAAGTGGAGAAGGAGAGAGCGCCTCCCAGCAGAAGCCGGTCCTTCGTTACATGCACTGATAATACTTACTAGGTGTTACTGTATGTCACGCAGGGCTGGATGACATGATGACAGTTACAGAGGCAATACGAGAAGTGATAACTAAAAAGGGATGCCAAGGAGCACTACAGTCTGTCCCCCCATCAAAATTCCCGTCAACATAAACAAATTGAAAGCAAATGCCGTCGCTTAGAAGTCGACGTAGCGCGCGGCGTCAGCAAAATGCATATCGTTATCAAACGAACGTCCAAGCTCACGTGCGTGCCCCCAAAAAACAGCCATCTCCACACTCGACCCACCACAACGAAGAGAGGGATCCATCCTCAAAACTACTAGGTGTTAGGGAGAATCGAAACGGAATATCCGTAAGCGCTACCAATTCGATAGACGAAAGCGTAAGGAGCCCTAGGAAGATTCAGCCGCCACTCAAAAATCTCAGATACTCAAGTCGTAGGGAGGATGGACCGCACAACACGCACGCCCACCCGCCCTTCTCAAAAGAAAAATTCCTAAAACGTCAAAACCATAAATACAGAACATGGGGCGCAAAACGCAAGTAGGGACCATATCCATAACTTGATAGAATGGGATAATTCGGACGTTTTGAAAATAAAGGGTGAGCAGTTGATTACTCAGAGATAGAATACTATAGGAGAGTATCTGTGTTTCACGGTGTCACAAGTAGGACACCCCAGAACTGCCACATCTGACTGTCATACCGTGACAGCCCGATTGACAGGCTCTACTAGCAATGCATACGTTATTCGGGAGTTAACCGCAAGGCAGTCGTTTATCCTAAGCCGTATCTTGCTGGCGGGGGAAGTTGTGACACCACGATACCGGGTACGGTTGCTTTATTCGTTCGCTTTACATATTGTCGATACGAACAAGGAAGCCGGTTTTCGCTATGATCCGCAAGACGTATGCCTGAAACATGTGATATCTGAAAGAGCGGATACATCCGCAAGACGTATGCTCGAACTTTCAGTGGTGGAATACCCAGTGTGCTTTAAGTGTTTGAACTATCTCATTCGAGATATGCAACTATTAGAGTTTAAAAGTACATGTTAGTTCAAATAGGATATGACTTTCTAGATTCTTACCGGAGGCCAAATTTTCGGTGTCATTTTACTTTGCCGATTATCGTACAAACGATCCCCTGAAATTATCGACCAAATCGCTCTTTTTCGCAATGGGACCTGAAATCGAGATGACGGTGCAGAATCGCTGAAATCGATAGATCGTCATTTTGTACCGTCGATTACGTTGTTTACATTCCCGTTTGCACTCGCGTTTCCCCAAAAAACAGTTTTTACAGTGACCCGCGAAGTTCGAGGGGACAGTTTCCTGCATGTTTGACCATGCATATATGATGCATTTTCACGAGTTCACGTCTGCAAATGCATCATATATTGTTCGCAGGACTGATGGTACCAAATCGGTACCAACAATCCCGGGATCAGGTGGCCCAATATTGACATTCTAAGATGTGGTGCGGGTTGGTACCTTCCGCCACTTTCCTACTTTTGCGAAAAGTGATGTTCGATTGATTTTCGCTATCTGCAGGAGATCCGCTGGGAGCCAAGTAAAAGTAATGTGTACGTGTGACGCTGAGCGTCTCGTGCATCCTTTGCGCTAATCGGATGTCCCCTACGCCAAGTTGGGGTATACCGGATGCCCGATTGAGCGTTCCTCGGCGTAAAAGCGCCAAATCATGCGCACCCTGAAGATTTCCTTCAGTTCGGGGCATGCTATATGACCTGACACATGTGAAGGTATCAATATGCTCCACAAGAAGCATACTGATACATACAAACTTACTGCGCCAAGAAACATTAACTCACCACTTCAGAATAATTTACGCCGTCAATCGAAAACCCTGAATTTCTGATATGGATGCGCCATTGCGAAGATTTTGTCGATAATTTCGGGGGACCGTTTGTACATTTTGAACCATGAAATGGAATATATGCATCCCCGCTCATGCCAGAAGTCTCCACCTTGTGCAAACCTCTAACTGCATCGCACTTCGTGATTTTGCACCGCTCGCCTTCGGCCCGACTCCCCAAAAAATAACGCGTTAGGCTGACGCGCGTGGGGCGGACACACAAAATACTTGAGGTTTCTGCCAACATTCCATACGTCAGTATGGCCGTCACTTGTAGGTACGTAGCCGACAGTGACCGTTCCGTTCAGGTTTTAGGTTTTCGAGACACTAAGTATTTCGAGTTATCAATATAATATCATATTACCGGCGAGTCAGCCTAACTACTGTGTGTCAGAGCCCACCGAGATATATACCTTGTTATATATAGCTCACTACTAATTATCCATTTTACACATCTGACGAGGTTACGAGGTAAAATTTTCGGAATTTCGTCGTTTTTTTCTACAAACCCGTCAAAACGACCCCTTCATATTGTGCTGATTTCTCCAGTTTCACAAGGGAAATTGTGCTTTGTATTCATGCTTTTTTTGTGGAAGGGTAGATGTGATAATTCATAATATAGAGCATAATTTTGTGCTCGGATTCTTGCGTTTTAATACAAGCCATATAATCAATTTTTTAAGTCACAACGCATACAAATTGCGGGTTATTTCTACTTTAGGCTTCAACCAAGATTGTTGGTACAGGTATTCAAGGAAAATAGCCGGCTTACAACAAAATTACAATGGACCAACTCAGTTTGGCAATTTCAGTACCTCAATACTAACGCAGCAAAGCTGCCCCTTCTCGACTCGCACGGAACATTCCTAAGGCAATTCTTACACCTCAATACTAACGCAGCGGAGCTGCCCCTTCTCGACTCATGCAAGACTTTCCCCTCGAGTTACACAATCACATCATTATGCCGCGGCTCCTTGCTTGTGGCCACCACGTGCTGCGGCAAAAGCTGAGTTCTACAGCTCTCCATCCTTTGGGACCTTCCCGCTTACACTTTGCCATTTGTTGCTGAGCTTCTCATTCCCGGAAGGTCAACGCGCCGGACTTCCTTAGCAACTCCGCGGTCAACTCCACATCCGGGTGCACTTGGATGTCCGTCGGCTTAGGTGCTATTTGCACGTACCGGGGCATTACACGGGTGCAGCAAGCATGTGTCACGCAGAACTGAAACTTGGCATCGTGCCAGTTGCCATTCACCTCCCGCCTCCCTTGCACCGCCACCCTAGGCGCGTCGGCATCCAGCACCGGTTGCTTCACACTCCTGCCTTCGTTTTTTGCACGTGCTTTCTGTGTGGCACAGCCTTGCTGCACGTTCAGTGCCGCAGCACAAGATGCCTGCCGACCTGAACCCGGTACCAGCATCCACTGGCCTTGTTGCAATCCCCTGCCACCAGCACCCACCTCAGGTGTGGGGGTAATCTTGACGTTAGCAAGCTCTTCCAGAATGTACTGCACTTCATTGTTCGTGAAGCCTGCCTGAATGTAAAAGGCATGTCCCGGAGAGAATCCGGCTTCCTTCAGCACGAAACAGATGTGCACGCACCAATGTACCGCCGAACTGCGGGCGTTCCTGCCCATTAAGTTAGTCCAAGCCTTGCAGCTGCAAGAGATGCGTTGACTTCGTACTTGGGAGGCCCCCCTCTCCCCAAAGTGGATGTCACGTGCGGCCTCCAGGTACCCAAAAACCACTTGGTGCCCAGCACCCCCCTGTGCCGCAACCGTGAAGCTTCGATCAAGGATGCCATTCACCACGTTGAACCTGGTAAGGCGTGGGGTGGGTGCCCCCACTTGCAGCACCTTCAGCTTGGTCTCCCCCAAAAACAGGTCGGCCAACACTTTGGCCTGGCCTTTCGTTGTTTTCAGCATGTACCGTACTTCCCCAAGAGTGCCAACAGACATGCGTGCCCCCAGTCGGTCCGTCGAGTGAATGTGGGCCTCCATCAAGTACTCCGTCACAAGCTCCTTGTTCATCTGGGAAGAAACTATCCAGGACCGATCGGCAGCATTGTTGTTGCGGTCAGCATCCACCGACCATTCCCACTCACCGCTCTCTGGAATCTTACGAGCCATCCGAATGCATGGCTCCGCGTCGGTCAAGTCCACGGTCAGACGCCTCTTCTTTGGAAACCTGCGCTGTGTGTCCGGTCGGTGGTTGCGCGTCTCCGAGGTGTCCTAGTATTAAGGTGCAAAAAGTGCCAAACTTGGTTTGTAGTTTGTAATTATGTTGTAAGCTGGCCCACAGAAAAGTCATAATGTTGTAATTATGTTGTAAGCTGTCACATAGAAAAGTCATAACGTACTCAAACGGAATAAAATATCAAGGGAGTCTCTAAAAATACTTTTTTCAAGAAACGTATACAATAAAATTCTCCAATTTTTAGGGCCGTTTTAACCAGTTGTATTCATGGGTCCTTCACAGTGGTGGCATTATTAAACCACGTATAATTTTGAAAATCTTGGGTCCTCGTAACCTCGTAACCTCGTCAGTTTTGAAAGTTGCTAATTATCGATACGTTCATATATCAAACTGTTGAATCAATTCCGGTTCAGATCAAGACTTAGTGTTCCAGTACGGTGACCAATTCACGCACAGTACGTAAGCTCACACTCCGCATGTCTCCTTCTAATGTCAAAATATCCGAGTATGTGAACTGGTTTTTGTGGCCAACTCAGCACTGACCCTCTGTCGTTATGACGAGTTATGATATGTTCGTGCTACTATTATTCTCACAACAAGTCATGAAATTTTGACTACGCGGGTATTCGTGAATCGCAGCAACGATACGCGCAAACGACGGGTTGGTCATGAAACATGTGGAGAAATGACGCTTGGATTATGAATAAACCGATCCAACGGAAGTCGGTTCTGCTAACGATCGTGTCTCGCGCAATGCCTTACGATAAAAGTCATGAACGGCCCTTCAGCATCATAGTATCCTCTCGTTTTGAAGGAGAGTGCCCAATAACGATGAGATTTTGTAGCGCATATTCTAGGTCTAACATTGAACCGATCGTCGTTCGTCACGCGACAGTGGGAGTCATGGGCGGCATGGACGGTCGCCCGCAATATTATTGTCAAATGTATTGATCGCACGGAACATGGATTTTAGGTTCGTTCGTTTCGTTTGGCAGGACGCTGGCATGACATTAGGTACTTCCACAACATGCATGCCTAGGTTTCAACTTTTGAAATGTGTATATCCAGACAAATGTGCATGTGGTGGGAACCAAATTATTCCTGACATCGTCAGGCACAATTTATGCTATCGAATGCCCTGCGTAGGGATGTCTAAGGGGTCCAAAGCGGCGGTTATTGGGGGGTAAATCGACATTATTCTTACTGCGAAAGAGCCGTCGCATACCCCCGCGTCGGAAAATGCATAATGGGTGATAATGACCATTTTTTAAGGTTTATAAAGTCACTAGACCTTGTAAGAGGCAAAATTAGTAAAAATATATATTTTTTTTAATATATTTTGAGATTTTTGGAGATTTTTTTCATCTGAACGGGCTGGAAATCGCTGTTTTTGGGCTGTGTTCGCTTAGCGGGTGGTTGTGGGGTATGTAATACCCATGTTTTGAAGGTCTCCAAACCGCACCACGACTTTATCAATGAACGTCGCAATTTTGGATTTTAGAAAAAATATCATAAGAGCTAGTATTTACGAAAAAATTTGGTTTTGAGCACATATGAGGTGCGGAAGGCTTTGGGGTATGGAGTGGAATGAAAAGTACACATGATGAAGATTCATAGACCACATTGAAACAAATTAATGGTTGAATGCTATTTGTGAAGAACTTTTTCCTACCATGTACAAACAAACAATCACTTGTAGCTGTGTCGTTTTGAGTATTTTTCCAGGCACGCTTGGGGGTATGATATATGTGTGATAGATAATGTTGTGCAAATACTCCCAACCTAGTGCTTTTTTCGAAACTTATTATGAATGATTTCTTGCAAATTATGCAAGTGTGCAAATTCAGAATGCATGTGTTACACTAAAAATTGGCAAGGCAATTTAAATATGAAGACAAGGCAAACAAACAAAAGAGAAAATGATATTTACAATGTGTACAATATGTACACTACGCCTAAGACCTAGGAATGCTCAAATTCTGCAACTCCTCTATGGAGACGCCCGAGGCCCTACCCAAGTCCGAGGTATTCAATGGCTGGGTCTGCTGGAGTTGCTGGAGTGCTGGAGCTGGAGCTGCTGGAGCTGCTGGAGCTGCTGGAGCTGTCGGGCCTGTGGTTGCTGAAGGAGCATGGGCTGGGACTGCTGCATTTGCAAAGTCTGGGGAGCTTGCAGCAGAAGGGGTTGCAGCTGCTGGGTCTGTTGGAGCTGTTGGAGCTGTTGGAGCTGTTGGAGCTGCTGGAGCTGGGGCTTGGGAGCTTGCAGCTGCTGGAGTTGGGGCTGGGGAGCTTGCAGCTGCTGGAGCTGGGGCTGGGGAGCTTGCAGCAGAAGGGGTTGCAGCTGCTGGAGCTGCTGGAGCTGCTGGAGCTGTTGGAGCTGTTGGAGCTGCTGGAGCATCGGCACCGCCTGAGGTTGCGGCAAGGGTTGCTGCTCAGGGGTTTGTGCCTGTTCCTGTTGCTCCTGCGTCTGCGGCTCCTGCTGCACGAGCTCAACGAGAGAAGGAACCGCTGCCATGCTCCCTCCCATTGGAGCTCCACAGCTGTCACCGCCCGCTGTCACCTCCCGCTGTTGTAGCCGCTCCTCGAGTTTTTTTATCTCGAGCTGCAGCTTGAGGTCTGCCAGACGCTTGTGCAGCGTCGCATCCCCTGCAGCTGGCAACTGAGTGTCACCAGCTAGTGATGCTGCTGGCATCCCGAGCTGCTGACTCCCTGTTGACTGGCTCCCTGAGCCGTCCGCCACGGAAGTAGTCTGCACCTGGGGGGGGGTCCACAAGTCCACAGGCAGAGGCTCAATCGGCCTCCGAACCTCCTCCCTGGGCAACTTGAGTTGCGGCGATGTGGACACCTCCGGCGACCCAGCAGTGTGCTCACTGCTGACACCCGACCGTGCCCTCTTTGGGGCACGGGGTGTTGGCTCGGGAGCCGGTTCCCACGGGGTGGTCACCAGGCTTGCCGCTCTGCCGGCTGGCCTCCCAGGAGGCTTGTTCCCCACCAGAGGTAGCCTGCTGGTGGGGCGGCTGTCAGCCTTGGGGGCGGGAGGTGCCTTGGGGGCGGGAGGTGCCTTGGGGGCGGAGGCGGGAGGTGCCTTGGGGGCGGAGGCGGAAGATGCCCCCCGTGGCAGCCTCGGGCGGAGAGAGGTTGGGGGTGCCGGTGGAGATTGCGCCTTCCGCTTGTTGAGGGGAGGTTCTGCAGGGGCGGAGAGAGGCAGGGGCTGCATCTCCCCTTCGAACTTCCCCTCGCAGCTTTTCGTGTGGTGTTTTAGGGCCTCCACCGGGGCAATCGCCAACCCGCGCACGCCCTTCTCCAAAGCAGCCACCGCCTCCAGCAACAGCGTGCCCATGTCCTCGCGATCCGCCTCCACGCTCAGGCTCTTATTCAGGGTGGGCGTCTTGTTGTTCATGCACCCAGCCCTGAATAAAACCAACCTGCGGTTGGGGGGGCCGTGCCCCCATGCGTCTTCCACTGGAGCCACCTCCCATGGGCCGTATACCCACAGGCCATTGCCCGCACGTGCCCCCCGTGGCTTCACCGGACAGCCCGCAATCCAAAACAGGGTGGTGTGCTTCTCATGCACAACCACCCGGCCGAACGCAGTGTCCCCACGCGTGATGTTGCGGAGCGTGAGGCGCGCCTCCAGTTCAGGCCCCACGGCGTGACAGCCCTGGGGACACGCGGCGCTGAACTCCTTCTCCGCAAACAGCGCCGTCAGCCAATACGGCTGGGGAGGGGGAGTTTGGAGTAATAGCCGGGAGTCCACGGGGGTGATCGACACATCCAAGCCGAAAGTACCCTTCACGGGCCAGGTGGTATCCTCCGGCATCGGCACCCCCTTCTTGTCCACGTACAAGTGGGCTGATAGCCGAGCCCAGCCGGAGGACACGTACTCCACCGCACCGTGTATCAGCTTCTCGTTGAAGACGATCACGCTCTTCGCCGGTAGGTGGAGGGTGATCGACTCAATGGACGCCACCCTCGTCTTGTTCGCCGCCAAGTGCGAACCAGGGTACGCCCGAAACTGGTAGCAGTCGGACATGACAATCAGCACCCCATACGCACCGTGGTCGCGGTGGTTCGCCTGCCTGCCTGCACCGTATTGCGTGATCAATACGGTCTTGGCCATGTTCCCCTGCCGTAGTTCCAGCTCCCCCTTTGCATATAGGGGGATGCCCGACCCCCCCTCGCCTTCCAGACGCTTCATCAACTCCCCACCAATATAATCCACCCGCTTCCCCAGCTGGCTGCCCTCCACGATGTTCCCGATGAGCCGCTTTTCGTCCTTCACCGTGTTGACCTTAATACCATCTTGCTTGAAGTTGGAGAAGTTGTACTTCACGTCTTTGCTCACGTACCCGGCGCGGAACTCCTTCACGAGATCGGCCACGGGAATCGGGTCCTCCAGGTGTCCGCAAAAAAAAACCGTTAATTCCGCCAGCTGCTCACGCCAGTCCCGGGGACATGCGAAACCCCACTCCGCATCCGCCTCCCCCTCGGGCTGCGCCGCTGCACCCGCGCCCTCCTCCCCCCCCCCACGGCAACAGCACCTCCAGATGCCACACCCTGCGCCTCCTCCGCGTTCTCCATCTCAGGCCGCTCCTCGTAACAACTCGCCTATTCTACTAATCTTACGGTGGGTTAACCCGCCGTAAGAGGAATTTTTGGCGGCCTCTAGTGGTGGCGTTATGAGGTCTACGGTGTCAAACCTGTCGATTTTCAGACAGTTTATGAGTTGAATGAAAGCTGAGGAACATACTATGGATGGATGCGATGTGCCCCATGTGTGTAATGCTCTCGCGAAGTGGGGGGGTGTAGCGGGTTCCGATCATATAGGCTTACGGTGGGTTACCACATAATTTGGTATATTGGTAGATATGGGGCCTTCCTCGATGGCCCTTTGGAAATTTGGAGACCTGTGTTGTCAAGTTCTCGAGCTGCTCTTTCTGCAATGTCTTGTCAAAATTTTCATTCGAGGTCATCTTGACCCTCAAAATGTCGAGCGAAGTGAGGGTGGTATGCCGGTTTATTACGCTATATGACACGATTTATATGCGATAATTGGTTTGCCGGTTTGGGTTTGGGGTTTCAGGTTAACAAACCCGGATACATCCGATATAATTCTTCGCGGATGCCTCTTGGGAGTGTCTAAAGTCATCCTGCCACCATGAACATGACCATGGGGTCAGTTTAGGGGCTGAAATAATCGTTTTACTTAGGGTTGGGTAACCCACCGTAAGGGGTCCTTACGGTGTGTAAACCCACCTTTCGTAGAATAGGCACTACAAGAACAGCTGCTCCTGCAGCCAAGACAAATTACACTTTTTCAGTTTTTTTTCTTCGTTTCGTGCTGTTACTCTTTCCCTCCTAAAAGCATGCGAGCAGAGTATGTCCGGTGGTCGCAAGTAGCCTCACCTTGCAGGTCTTCTGAAGGGCAAGGTGCTGATATGGCAACAGCACCTCCAGCTGCCACACCATGCTGATCCACCGCGATCTCCATCTGCGGCTGCTCCTCAGCAACAGGAACATGAACAGTTGCTCCTGCAGCCAAAATAACTTAATGTGTTTTTCAGTATTTTCAACAGTTTCAAGCTCTTCCTAAAAGAATGCGAGCAGAGACAGTAGGATTGGCGCATGTGCCTGGTCGACTGTATCCTCACCTGGCATGTCTTCTGTTACAGACAGCTGTGCCACCATCTCCTTCTCCACCTCCGACAAATCGCCAAAGCTTCCGAGCGCTTCTGTCAGGATCGCCTGAGACTTGGCATCCAGAGCAGCACCCGGACCCTGCTGCTCCTCCGCCACCTCGTTGCCATCCTGCCCCCCAGCGTCTTCACCAGCAGCCTCCACGATCTCCTGCTGCCCCCCCAGCTGCCGCAGCTCCAGCAGCCACAGCTACTGCAGCAACTTCGCCAGCAGCCTGCTCCTCCTCCACGATCTCCTGCTGCCCCCCAGCTGCAGCAGCTCCAGCAGCCACAGCTTCTGCAGCAACTTCGCCAGCAGCCTGCTCCTCCTCCACGATCTCCTGCTGCCCCCCAGCTGCAGCAGCTATTGCAGCCACAGCTTCTGCATGAACTTCACCAGCAGCCTGCTGATCCCCCACGATCTCCTGCTGCCCAGCAGCAACTGCAGCTTCAGCAGCCCATCCACGCACAAACCCGCCCTGGTTGCGCTGCTTCAGCTCGTCCATCAGCCCATCAGGATATTCGCGAGGCCTGCACCTCCTCTGAAACCCACTCTTGCCGTCGCAACCCGGGCGGTGGCACCAGGACTCGTCGGGGTTCTTCTTGAAGCCATAGGCGCATACCCCATGGAAGCTGCGCTTGCAGTTGCGGCATGCATGCCCGGGTGGTGAGCCATCCACCTTACCCTTGGCGCAAAACAGACAGAAGTCGGCAACCCAACTTCCGCAATGTCCGCATTCCTCGGGGTAGGTTGCGCCCGCACCACATGCCCGGTGAAAGTAAGCCCCACAAACTCGGCAATTCTTGTCCAATACTGGCACCCTTCCAGGAACCCGAGAGTGCGAGCAGTAAGCCACTTCGCAGATATGCGTTGGAAATGTTAGCTGCTTTCTTGACTTGGAGGCTTCTGAATTCTTAGCCCCCTGGTCCACCAAAGCGCTCCCACGCGCTAGCTGGGATCTCTTCGTAGGTTGTTGGGTCCCTGACGATTAAAATGAGTGGTTTTAAGTATGCCATATTCGAGACGTGTATTCGAGGTAGCAGCGGTACCATGAGTGGTTTTGAGTGTGCCATATTCGCGACGTGTATTCGAAGTAGCATTGGTGCCATGCATCGGTGCCATAGTGGTTTTGAGAATGCCATATTCAGGACGTGTATTCAGGTAGCATTGGTGCAATGAGTGGTTTTAGGTATGTCATATTCCGAGGCGTGTATTCGACAATTCCAGGGGTAAGCAGTGGTGCAATAAGTGGTTTTGATGCGGTATGCCCATATTCGCGACGTGTATTCGAGGTGCGGTGGTGCCATGGTGGTTTTGAGTGTGCCATATTCGCGACGTGTATTCGAGGTATGATGGTGCCATGGTGGTTTTGAGTATGCCATATTCGCGACGTGTATTCGAAGTAGCGACGGTACCATGAGTGGTTTTGAAGGTATGCCATATTCGCGACGTGTATTCCGAGTAACGGTGGTGCCATGAGTGGTTTTGAGTGTGCCATATTCGAGAAATGTATTCGAAGTAGCATTGGTGCAATGAGTGGTCTTGAGTATGCCATATTGAGACGTGTATTCGAGGTAACGGTACCGCTGGTGGTTTTGAGTGTGCCATATTCGCGACGTGTATTCGGTAGCATTGGTGCAATGAGTGGTTTGAGTATGGCATATTCGCGACGTGTATTCGAAGTAGCGATTAGTGCCATGAGTTGTTTTGAGTGTGCAATATTCGGGGCAGCGTGTATTCGAGTAACGGCGGTTACGATGAGTGGTCTTGAGTATGCCATATTCGCGACATGTATTCGAGGTAGCAGCGGTACCATGAGTGGTTTTGAGTATGCCATATTCGAGACGTGTATTCGAGGTAGCATTGGTGCCATGAGTGGTTTTTGGTATGCCATATTCGAGACGTGTATTCAGTCGCGGCGGTACCATGGTGGTTTTGAGTGTGCCGCTATTCGAGACGTGTATTCGAGGTAGCAGCGGTGCCATGCCATATTCGAGACGTGTATTTATTCGAGGTAGCGGTAACATGAGTGGTTTTCGAGTATGCCATATTCGAGACGTGTATTCGAGGTAGCATTGGTGCCACGAGTGGTTTGGTATGCCATATTCGAGACGTGTACTCGAAGGTAGCGGCGGTAACATGAGTGGTTTTGAGTATGCCATATTCGCGACGTGTGCCATTCCAGTAGCGGTGGTGCAATGAGTGGTTTTGGTATACCATATTCGAGACGTGTATTCGGTAGCGGTGGTGCCATGCGTGGTTTTAGTGTGCCGTATTCGAGACGTGTATTCGACAACTCGAGGTAGCAGTGGTGCCATGCGTGGTTTTGAGTGAGTGCCATATTCGAGACGTGTATTCGAGGTATGAGTGGTGCCATGAGTGGTTTTGAGTATGCCATATTCGAGACGTGTATTCGAGGTTCGTGTGCTTGTAGTCTGTTTGCATTCCATTGCTGCGTGATTGTTGATGTCAAAGATTGTAGGTGGTGACTGGCGTTTGAGATGACCATGTTCGCGGGCTGGCCGGCTCTAGTGCGGTCTGGCTGCCTGACGTTTTGTCTGCCGGTGACTGAATCGTTGCATGTTGATGGTTGATGCCGGTATGGCGAGCGTCGTTGTCGCCGACGTGGTTGAATCGTTGTAGTAGTCGTTGGACCGTCTCGCGGTGACGATTGCGTTGCAGAGTGTGTGATGCGATTGTGAATGACGTGTCGGTCGTGATGACTTACTGCTTGGCATCAACGGTGACAGGTTGCGACCCGGCGCATTGCTGCCGATTGTGGTGGCCGGCGTGCTGGCGTGATCGTTGATGGCCAGAGCGACGACTGCCGTATGATACATTAGCGTGATAGCTGGAGATGAAGGGTTTTTGTCAGGAAAGAAAACTAGCTTGAACATGAGTTTTGATGTAGTAATTCCACTTTGGGCTGCGTCGCTCGTACAGTCGTGCTGAGTGACGTAATATGACGTGATAGGGTGATGGCGTAAATGCTGAGCGGGATGTTGCGGGGTGTTGTAGTGTAACTGGGCCTGAAAGTTGGTGGTAGATACGCGTGACCGTAGCTGACGGTGAAATGTGCTTTGCGCTGGTGCAAGAGTGCGCGCTGTATATAAACTGCGGCCGAAAGGTTGCGAAGTGTTGCAGTGTAACTGGGCATGCAAGTTGGTGGTGGACACACGTGAGCGTAGCTGATGGTGAAATACGGTCTGCGCTGGTGCGGGAGTATGCGTTGCACATAAAGTGTGGGCGAAAGGTCGTGAGGCGTTGCAGTGTAACTGGGCATGAAGGTTGGTGGTGGATACGCGTGAGCGTGGCTGATGGTGAAATACGGTTTGCGCTGGTGCGGGAGCGTGCGTTGCACATAAAGGGCGGGCGAACGGTTGCGAAGCGTCGTAATATAACTGAGTGTGACAGTTGTGGGTATATATGCGCTGATTTTGAGGGGATTTTGAGTATCTTGAGCAATGAAATACGGGCTGTGCTGGCGGGGTTTGGTTCTGTTGTAACTGAGCATGAAAGTTGGAGGGGTTTTATTGGGTTTATTGCGGAAGGGATATGGCAGAGCGTGAGATGATGGGGTGCAGGGCTATAGGGGGAGGTCCCTAGGGACCCCCCCCCGTTTGGGGTTCAGGGTTGTGATAAATCATATTGGAGCAATTCGGTTTATCATTCTCAACCCCTTAGAACAGCCCTTGGGAATACCGGACGTTTGGTGGGTGGACAAGCTCTATTGAGACAAGGCTTTAGGGCAGGCGGGGAGCAGAGAGGATGGTCCTGAGCGTAGGCTTGGTGATAGGGAGATCAAGGGTCGGAATCGGTTTCATTTTTGTCATCGATCATCCACAATCATAATTGTTAGATTTGTTGAAATCGATTTGATTGTCTAATTGTTCCGCCCTTAACACTCGCGAATTTTGCGAGTTTGAAAGTAGTTATCATGATTAATCATAATTGTACGGCCAAAATCCAAATCGATTTGATACCAATAATCGATTAATCGGACAATTACATTGCAAAATCACAAATCGATTCCGACCCTTGGGGGAGATGGCTCGAGCAGCTCGGGGTGCAGAGAGGACCGGCTCCAGAGACTCGGCAGCATCGCGCCGGCGGTGCGGTCGCAGAGGGGCTCAGGTGGCTCAGGAAGGCTTGGGGGGTCCCATTCTTTCACTAGTGAGCTCCGGAGAATCCGGATAAGTGTCCCGAAGTGTGTGCTGAATCCTTTGATCCCCGGCGTGGGTACATAGTGCAGCTGGTCTTCTGCGGCTACGGGGTGCCAAAGGAGTCGGTCCAAGGATAAGCACATACAGATGCATATATGGGAACCTTGGTTCTGCCATCATATGAGGATCTTACAAATCGAGGCCTTTTGCTCCCTCCATCAACCAATGATCACCCCGCCAATATACGGATGCATTTGTTTTTTAAGTTTCGTTCACGAGCTGGAAGTATGCGTGTGCCTACCATGCCCACACTTTGCTTACAGCTCCTGTTATTAGTGTTCAAATTATAGCACAAAGTGCATGGGCGGGATTAGCAGCAAGAAGTCAACATCAAACACTTTGAGATCTTTGGTGGAAAAGCAAGTGCCATGGCACTAAAGTAATCAATAAAGCCAAACGTCACGCCGCAGAGTTTTGACCAATCCTAAGACAGTCGCCCCCACACAAAGCCCATTCAATGTATTCTCAGGCTTGCACACCCAACAATCGAGTGCATACACTGAACGGCATGAAATCCGCCGACAAAAGCCAGCCCACCATCATCCCAGTAAAGTGAGAAGCATTCCGGAACTTTACAGTTGTACATTAGACATATGGAATCTACCCAAACAGGGCGGGGTTGCGGCAAGATACCATTCCCTTCGACACATCCCAAACCAAGCGCAAAGCAAACCCATCACAAACACGAATCACAGCTGAAAATGTGGGGTAGCTGGGAGCTCATCCAGCTTTGCACCGCAGGTCCGTCATGGAAATATTCCATTCCGGTGCTATAAGTGTCCCGAAGTGTGTGCTGAATCCTTTAATCCCCGGCGTGGGTACATAGTGCAGCCGGTCTTCTGCGGCTACAGTCTGCCAAAGGAGTCGGTCCAAAGAAAAGCACACACATGCTGTTGAGTTCAAGTTCGCAGCTTCCTTGCAGGGCAATCACAGCAAAGCGCTTCAGTCATGTGGAGTTGGTGCGGGGGGTAGAGGTCTACAGGCGCAAGTCGGTGGTGGGTGCTCAAGTTCGGATGAGGGCAACCCAGTTTATCATTCTCAGCCCTTTGAGACAGCCCTTGGACATTCTGGCCGTGGCGTGGGTGGGCAAGCTCTCTTGAGACCAGGCTCTAGGGCGTGTAGGGGGCAGCGGGGTGCTGTGGGATGTGGGCTTGGTGGTGAAGGGGTGGCTCGATTGGCGGAGGTGAGCCGGCTTCAGAGACACAGCAGCAGTGCGCCGGCAGGGCAGTCGCAGAGGGGCTCAGGTGGCCCAGTGAGGCTCAGGGAGCAGAGGGGTGGTCCTGCGCGTGAGCTTGGTGGTGGAGATATGGCTCGCGCAGCTCGGGGGGCAGGGATGAGCCGGCTTCAGGCACAAGCCAGCAGTGCGCTGGCGTTGCGGATGCAGATGGGCTCGGGTGGCTCAGCGAGGCTTAGGGGGTCCCATTCTTCACTAGTGAGCTCCGGAGATTCCGGATAAGTGTCCCGAAGTGTGTGCTGAATCCTTTGATCCCCGGCGTGGGTACATAGTGCAGCCGGTCTTCTGCGGCTACGGGGTGCCAAAGGAGTCGGTACAAGGATAAGCAAACACACACACTTAATGGCATGAGATGAGCCGACAAAAGCCAACCAACCATCATCCCAGTGGATGTGAGAAGCAAATCAGGAGCAGGGCGAGGTCGTGACAAGATACCACCAACTCATACATATTCCCAACCCAGATGCAAAGTAGCATGGAAAGATGATACGATGTGACCAATCATCGCCCAACAATTGTTGGTCTCTGGGGAACTGGTAACGGTGACGAGGGAGATTGGGGGGGGAGGCTCGCGAGTGGGGTTGACACATGCTAAGCCTCTCAGAGCCCCCCATATCGGAATTTGCAGTGCCTGCTCATCAGTTTGGTGTAAAGCTTGACTGTCTAGGCCTTGTACAACAGTCAAGATGCTCAAACCCTAAAGAAACCCTGAAGAAACCCTAAGAAACCCTTGGATCTAGATTTGTAGAACTGCTGAACTAATCGTAGCCGTTAGATCATTGATGACCATCGGCAAGTGCGTAATAGTTCATCGGCCCATCACTACAGTGACACTGCGGTCGGTATGAACACGACAGTGACACGTAGGACTCTAATTAGTGAACTTTCACTTAGACTGCCCAATCAGTAATGATTGGGCGCTGATGTTCGCGGCGTTTCAAGCTGCGAACTGGTATATCTTTTGAGAATGAAAGTTTACGCTTGCTTTTGCAAATTGCCCTGTGTAGAATTCCAACAGGTTATGGGCCCACTTACCTTGTAAGTGGCGTTCTATTTTGTTTATTACGCCAATTTCCGCTCTGCGTACGCCAATTCATTATGGGAAGAGGCAGAAGCCAGGTGACCCCGCCGTCTAATCCTGGTCTTGGCGTACCAGCGTCTGAGGAGAAGCCGGGCGAACCAACTCCGCGGGATACTGCTGTTGCACCGAGTAGCCACGAGGAGCGAATCTCGGCACTTACAGACATGGTTAAGACTATGGGTCCTCAACTTTGCGAGCTCCACGGCCTTGGTCTAATAGGTCACCGCCTCGCTGTCCCCGTGGACCAGCCCAATTCGTCGCTCGCTGGTGGGAGACGACCTTTACCAATTCTTTCAGATATGACTAAAGGACTTTCCGCGGATTCGTTTTTCTCTGGCAACAATTCTGAGCAGGAAGGAATTTGGGACGAGTGGTTTGCGAAAATTCGTCATTCTTTGCGTCACCCTTCTCTGGCGCTACTATTGCTTTCGGAGTCGACTCCATTTCATATGCTGAGGGGGGACGAGTCCTATCTTGAGGAAGCCAATCAACTATTTCATGATATCCTCTGTCGCGTTACCACTGGCACTGCGAACGCTATTGTTCGCAGCTTTGAATCGTACTCTAACGGTCACGGAGCTTGGCTTGCGCTTTCCAAATTACGACGCGACACCAGTGTCGTCTATTTCATTAACCAGGTGGATAAGCTGTTCTTGCTGCCTAATCGACTTTCGACTCTTTCTCCTCCTCTTTTGGCGTTTCTGGAAGGGAAGGAGACTCTTCGGCATATACACCACTACTCCATGAACACGCGCATTACGCCTTCTGGCAAACCTCTCTGTATGGAGACGGTTGAGACTATGTATACTGCTATGGCTATTGTGAGACTGCATCCCGACTATATGCTCCTCAAGGCCAAATTCATGGTCGAGGCCCTCCCTACTTCGGACATGCTGGCTGACCAGGTCACGTCTCACTACAACACAATACTCGCCCCGCGCGCTGCTGTGACGCACACTGCCCACGCGGTGAACCACACCGACGACAATTCTGAATCTGAGACTGCTGGTGCTATCGCCGACGACCGGGGCAAGCAGGAAGAATTGAAACGGCAACGACTAGCCGTCAAGTGTCCTTGCCCTATCTGTCACAGGCGTGGACATCCTTCTAAAGATTGTTTCATCAAGAACGTTGAGAAGCGGGAGGCGTTCTTCAAGAAAGCTTCTCCCGCTACCAAAACGGCCATTCTTAAGAGGGTTGCAGACTACGAGAAGCATGGTAAATTACCGAAGCCTGGTGAGCACCTTGGTGCTGCGGCTAGACAATCTGAACTTTATCCTGGCCTAGAGGAAAGTGGTGAGGTTTTGTTTGCTCTCCGAGAGGCTGGTCCATCTGACTTGCACCCTGGTCCGGGCGAGATTGATGAGGACATATATGTTGGCAAGGAGGAGAAGCACTCTGACCTGCACTCTGGCTGGTCATCCTTATGTCTCCGACTCACTGACTCCTTGCCTAGCCCCGTGCCAGCTTTCGACATGTGGTCGAAGCTCTGTACCGGTGGAACCTCCATTATCGGACGGGGAGCACTCTGACCTGCACTCAGGGCTGGCTGAGACTGGTAATTCTTATATCTCTGACTCACTGACTCCTAGCCCAGCCCCATGCCAGCTTTGGATATCTGGACGGAGCTCTGTGCCGGTGGAACCTCCATTCTCTGTACTCCCCGTCTTCAATTACTACTCTGTCTTGACAGAGGTGTGTGAGCCTGAGATCGTTGTGTCTAGCACTGCTGGTGAGCATGCTGTGGACTGTGAGAGCATGATGTATGCACCTCGTGTGGACTCGTCTTTAGCGCAACAATCTCCTCGACGGCCCAAGAAGAAGCATCACTGCTATGTCCCCAACAAGCATACTTCTCTGCTCAACCGTCACAACCTTGTTAAAATCGTGCCGATATATGACTCTTGGGTCTACATTGATGTCATCACTGCCTTCTTTCCCGACAAGGCTCGCATGGAGAGGACTCAAGCCCTGTGGGATGGTGGACGTGATCAACACCTGGGTGATACTCATCAAATCTCCCCGAGACAGCTATGGTTCAAGCCAGGTTTGCAGCGTTGGCACGTTATCATGATGGCTGGATCGATGGAGGTATATCTCCGTGCTCAGTACATACTTGACAGAGACACTACTCTTCCCCGTGGTATTGAACATGTCGTCAGTGTCAAGAAGATGATCTGCAAGCTCCATGTCATCAGGCAGATAGCCGAGCACATGGATATGCTGCTTAAGCTTGAGCCTGTCATGGTGCGCACCTCCCTCGAGGATTTGCAAAGTAGGGCATCTGGGCTCGGAGAGACCACGAGGGCATTGATACGAGCTGTGGAGGACTTTGGCAGCCTGCTCTTCCTCGATGGGGGGTGGGGGGCCGATGCCTGGCCCGATTACTCAGATTTTGGCTCTGATTATGGTGATGATCATTCAGACCAAGATGGCTATGACTCTGGGGATTCTTTTGATCATGGTGGTGTCTCTGCAGACCGAGGTGATTCTAGATTTATACCTGCATTGGATTCCTCTGATTATGGTCATGATATTGCAGACCGAGATGAACACGGCTCTCTACCTGGTCTTATCTATCTCTCTGGCTCGGGTGATGATGGTGGCCACGTTGATGACGACTCTGATGACTCCATCCCCAACCTGGAATCGGCTTCGGACTCTGACTCGGATGATGATGATGATGATGACGACTTTGATGGCTCCATGCCTGATCTGGAGTCGGCCTCAGACTCAGACTCTGATGGCATGTCTGACTTCGGTGGATCCATCCCCGACTTGGGCTCGGGCTCTGCCTCAGGCGATGATGATGACTACTATGATGACCACCATGGTGATGACTTTGGTGACTTCATCCCCGATCTGGACTCGGGCTCCGACTCGTGTGATGATGTTGATCAGCTGCCCTCTGATGCTTGGGCGTGTGGTATGTATTGTACTTATGGTGATCACCGTGTTTAGATGGCGTGTGGTACGTGTGCTGGCAATGCTAGATCTCGATCTGCCGTGGGCAAGTGTGTTGTTCTGGACAATGGTGTCACCAGGCACATCTTCAACTCTATTTAGGTGTTCAATGCGGACTATGACACTGAGGTCTATGAGACCTTTAGGGTGGTGCAGAGTCAATCGGTGTGCTCCTCTCCCACTTCTCGCTCTGCCGCCAACGCGTCCACCTTAGTTCTGCCGCCTTATGAAATTTCTATTGCGATAAATTATGGATTTTTGGTGGCCCAATTATTGTTTTATGGTTGACAAACTGTATATTTGACGCGTTTTGAGACGAGCAGGTGCTCAGTATGCCGCTTTACGGCAGGAATAAGCTGGCGGCTGAGCCACTACTAGAGAATCTAGAGGTACATCTACAACAGACAGTAAGCAGCGCGACTGCAGCTCTGCGTATGCTCAAGATCACGAAAAGAAATTTTACCGCGCTGTGACAGGAAGAGGCAGACACACCGGCGGAGTCACAACTTTCGAACCTCACAGACTCTCAAGTACTGTCGAAAAATCTGCTCGAGGCAGTCAGACTAGTAGGCGCAAAAGCAGTTGCGACTGCAGCCACAGCTGAACGCGCCACAATCTCACAGAATGGAAGTGGACACAACGTAGGACCACCAGACATCACACTAGGAACCGCAAATCAGCAGGGTCCAAGTGCCAAGACGCTACGCCGGAAATTACTGCGAGACGCCAGCAGAGTGGCGAGACAATCTGCGGGCAGTGACAAAAGAGAATCTACAGATATTCATCCCATGCAAACGACTTCGCTATCTCTCAAATCCACGAAAGCGCGCAGAGCATCGAGGACAGAAAACGAAGATAGAGAGGCCCCCAACTCAGTCGATAAACACACATCGCCAACAGAGAAACGAAAACATATGACAGCATCAACGTCGCAGCAGAACGACTCAGGAGATTGTCGTGGTAGGCAGGACCCTCTATAGAGACGAAAGAGATCGGAGTCACTGCCAGCAGCGTCAAAGCCACCCCTCGACGAATCGCAGAAGCGCCAAGCTAGGCATCGCAAAGAAATGAAACTGAATACCTACAAGACGATACTGGAAAGACCTACATCTTGCTAGCTGCGACAGCTGGCATCGAAAGACGCCCACTTCTTTGTTCGAAACTTTGTTCACAATCGTAAAAGATAGCTTTCGGGAGTATTTCCCTGTGGTGTGATGAGGTATTAACATCCCGAGTAGAGAACATAGAAACGAGCGCCGCGCACGAGACCCACTTTTCCTGAAAAGGTTTTTAGAGCTGGATCTCTGGCAGCGGGCTGCAGTGGGGAAAGTAAGAAAATCCTCAGCGGTATCATCGGACTCTGCACCGATAAATAAATAAGCAGGGGGGGCAAGACTGCCGGGAACAGATCGACAAATAGAATCCTTTGCCCACACAAAAGAGGCAGCAGCCGGATCGGAGTGGGAGCAACTGTTGCTCATGTAATAGAAGCATCCTTCCCCATCTTAGTGCTAACTAGTGATAAACTAGCAATTCGTCTGCACACACGTAGCCATAGGAGAAGTAATTAACTTATCTGCACCTCTAGTAACTTGTCTAGGCCCAAAGTAGGGCCTGGGAAATTAATTTACTCACACGCCCAACAGGGCGTGGTTTTTTTCTTTTTTTCTTTTTCTTTTCTGTGTGCTCCTCTGGCAGTGGCTCGGTTACCTTTGCCAAGAAGGATGTGAAGTCTGGGCGCATGGTTGGGTTGCAACTTCTTGGTACACACTGCATACCTGGGAAGCCCTTCAACCTCTTATCGGTGGTGGCTCTCGAGGATGCAGGTTTCTTTGTGGACTTTGGGGCGAGAACTGTGTCCAAAGGGGGGGCCGTGTTTTCCTTTGCCAGGATTGGCAACCAGTATATTATGCATGAGGATTACTTCGAGACTTTGAACACCCATCTGGCCTGTGCTGCCAAGCATACAGATGATCAACGAGACCGTTTTGACTAGAAATTTGAGGACACCAAGCCTCACTTCACCACTCATGGTTCTTTCTTCCTGGAGCTATTTTCCTCCGAGGACAATCATATCCTGGACAATTACTGCACCTTAGCTGGCACATGCTTTGTCAAGGATTGGGCTGGCAGGCATTGCTACGGGAACCCGCCCTTCGACCATGACATCATTATGAAGGCTCTGGCTGACTTCGACAGGGATCCTCCCAACACGAAGTTCATGTTCATATTACCTAAATGGGTCACGGCAAGTTGGTGGAATCTGAACTCTCGTTTCAGTATTGTTCACGAGTACCCGGCTGGTGCTAAGATTTTCTCTGCACCAATGGCATCGTGTTACAATGTGGCCAACCTGGAGCCCTGTGGAGAAGATCGGGCTGGATCTAGGACACTAAATGGCCAGTGGTGGTATTATTCAAGGACTCGCAAACTATGGAGCAGCTTGACCTCAAGATGCTGCAACATGTGAGACTGGGTCATGTGGGTGACAAGTCTGTGGACCACATGTTTGCCCAGAACGTTCCCATGGGTATCACTGAATCTCAGTATTCTTGCAGCCCGTTGCGACACTGCCCTGAACGGTGTATAGCCTGCAAGCTGACCAAGGCTATCAGACCCTCGATGAGGCCTACTGGCAAGGAACTGTCTGCAGAGCTGGGGAGCCTTGTGTGGTCGGATACATGTGGGCCCTTCAGAGTCAGCGTCGGGGGATACAGGTGGTGTGCACTGTTTGTTGACGACTCTACCACCTGGATATGTATCTTCTTCCTGAAGCTCAAGTCCGACTACCTCAAGGCCTTCAAACTGTACCTGGTGGAAGTGAAGCGCCTAAGGAGCAGCATGGGCCTGTCGAGTGACTACCACATGGTACTGCACACAAATGGCGATAGCACAATGATTGCTAGACAGACTGCTGCATTCTGCAAGCAACATGGCATCGAGCAGCGACATGGTTCTCCGTACTTACACGAGAACCAGGCGAGGGTGGAGAGATCACACAGGGATGTGCAAGCTATGGCTAGGGCTCTTCTTCTGACTTCTGGCTTTGGTGTGGAGATGTGGCCCTTGGCCACCCGACATGCTGTCTTCATCCTCAACCGTATATTCAGGAAGTCCCTTGGCTGGACTTCACCTTATTATCGCATCCAGAAGAAGCACGCAGACTTATCACAGCTGAGGGTATTTGGATGTCGGGCTTATTTGGATGTCGGGCTTATCCTTTCATTGACCCCACAGTCCGTGAGCATAAACTCAACAACAGAGCACGTGAGCTCAGGTATGTGGGGCACTCTGAGGTCTCATCCGCCTATCTTCTTTATGATCATGAGTCTGGCAAGGTGGTCAACTCTGGGATGGTCACTTTCTCTGAGAGGTTGGACAAGCTGGGCAAGGTGGTGACCACATGGGACCCGTCTGCAGTAACTCCTCTCAAGACCAACTTCATGGCCACTGCTCTGGATGCACCCTACAGAGATCCACCACCTGTACTATTGGAGACTGTTGTGCTGGAGCAAGGTGTGTACTTACCTGAAGACGGTGATGAGGTGGTGGTTGTGGTGAAGGTGGAGACCTCTGACTTGTGCTGGGTGAGCCTGAGCTCGTATCTCGAGCCAGGAGGTGAGCGCTTGTCACTACTGAGGGATTGCCCTACATATGGGCATGTCAATGCCCATTATCCACTGTTCACTGAGGTCCGAGCTGTCACTGAAAAGGGGGACTCTGAAGAGACCATGATTTGTGGGCGCGCTATTGCACCCCATGCTCAACCCTAGTGCGTGGTCCTCCTCACCAACTTCACCGTCATGGACCTCCCTGCAGGAAAAGTGCAATTTCCACCTGCACACACGTGCCTTTGTGTTAAGACTGGCGTGACACCCACTGTGCGAAGCTCCCTGCTGCCGGAGGGAGTCACCGAGCCGAAGAGTCACTCTCAAGTCCTGATCTCACCTGACCGTGTTGAATGGCTCGACACCATCCAGGATGAGCTAGAGGCACTGGTGTAGATCAAGAGGGCTTTACTCATGATGGACGAGGAGAATGTACCTGCTGGGGTGAAGCTGTTGGACATGTCCCTCGTCCTCAAGGTGAAACTGGACAAGCACAGGCAGCTCCTGAAAAGGAAGAGCCGAATATGTGTGCGAGGTAACAAGCAGGAGTATGGAGTGGACTATTATGACACGTTTGCGCCGTGCACACAGTTGTCATCTGTCAGGATTGTTATTACCCTGGCCCTGAATCTTGGTCTGATGGTTTACCACATGGATGTGGACACTGCATTCTTGAACTGAACGGTGCTTGAGGAGGATCTGTATGTTCGCCTTCCCCGAGGACCAGTCTATGGGGGGCACACATGTGCCAAGCTGCTCAAGGCAGTATATGGACTGAAGCAGGCTGGGAGAGAGTGGTTTGACACCTCCGATGCCTTCATCATAGGCTATGACTCCAAGATGCACACGAGCGATGTGGAGCCGTGTCTGTACTTCATCCGGGACGCCGCTCTCATGGTCATCATTCTGGCCTACGTAGATGATTATCTGGTGGCCACCAATGACAAGTCATGGTATGACACCTTTGTGACCGCTTTCCACACACAGTATGCATGCAAAGATCTCGGAGTGCTAGACTTGGTCATGGGTATCGGAGTGCGCTGGGTTGATGACACAACATACTTATCTCAGTCTGGATACATCTCCCAGATGATCAGCACGTATGGACTGGATGATGCCAAACCAACAACCTTGCCGATGTCACCTGGCACTGCACTTTCTCTTGCTGATGGCAAAGATGTGTCCTTGCCCTATCGAGCTCTTCTGGGGCAGCTGCGGTGGGTGGCTCGCTGCAGTCGACCTGACATTATGGCGGCAGTATCGGTCCTATCGAGGTTCTGTGTTACATATGGCCCGGACCACTTCGTGGCACTGAAGCGGGTTGTCAGGTACCTGAAGGGCACCATCAACTATGAACTGGTATAGCGCACTGCATCAGTGCCGGGGGGTTATGATGGTACCGGACCAAGCAGAACATTGCCACTGTCCATATATACTGATGCGGATTATGCCGGATGTAAGACGACCAGATGAAGCACATCTGGCCTCGTTGTCTTTCTCTGTGGAAGTCTGGTGATTTTCTCGTCCATGATTCAGAAATGCGTCTCACTCTCTACCACTAAAGCTGAGATCATTGCCATGTCTGAAGGGGCTCGAGAAGTGAAGTATGTTCTCAACGTGCTGGACTCATCGGTGGACATATGCAGACCAGTACCCATGTACTGTGACAACCAAGGAGCTATCCATCTTGCCTCTGTGTGCCGGGGCACTAGACCGATATACTCAGAAGTTGTCTTTGTTTGAACATGTAAAGGTACAATATTCTTTTTGTATTATATCACTGGAATAGGGCCAGATTAATTAGGTGTTAACGTTCGTTACGATCTGAGTTCTGAAGGCCGTACACTTCTCAAGTGCTCTACTTATTGCAACTCGGGCAACTCGGTCCACCGACCCAACTACCCGATGTCATGTCACGATGCACCGTTCGGTTTTGACCCGATCATATCTCGATTCATTCCATTTCTGATTCGATGCTACATCTTCGATTCTGGTGTCTCGTTGACGAACTATCCCGGTGACGGTCATACAATACTGTCATACTATCATGTTGTCATACTGTCATGCCATCATCGGGTCACATTGTCAACCCCCAGACATCTGATACTCATTTTCATCGTCTCTTCAATCTGAACCCGAATTCAACCGTAGTCCGATGATCTAACCAAGTGTCGCCATGACTGTCATACGGCACTGCCATACTACGGTACTGTCATACTATCATAGTGTCATATTATCATACCCCGGACATCTGGTACTCATTCTTCTCGCATTCGCAAGCCCAATTTCACTGTCACCGTGCAACCCCACGATTCTCTTATGATGACTCAACTCCGTCAATCGCGCAGTGCCTCCTGGCACACTCTGACTATGTGAACAACTCCAGATCGAAGCGCATTGAGGTCAGAAACATGTACATTCGGGAGCTGATCAAGGCCAAGGAGACAGAAGCCCTATACACAATTGTACAGCAGACAACACCTCGGACATAATGACGAAACCACTTGCACTTCCAGTCTTCCGAGTACACAGAGAGAGACTGGGAGTCATGAGCCTACCTCGTGATCATCAATGAGAACTGAAGCGGCACCATCCCCATATCACTCAAGCTGGAGGGGCACCATCCCGATATCACGGGAGCTGGAGGAGCACCATTCCCTAAAACTGGGTGTGACAGACTGAAGGGGCACCATACCCGAGAATTGGCATTAGCTAGATACTCACCCTTTAGAAGGGGTATTGGAATCTGCAGTGCCTGCTGATCAGTTTGGTGTAAAGCATGACTGTCTAGGCCTTGTACAGCAGTCAAGATGCTCAAACCCTAAAGAAACCCTGAAAAAACCCTAAGAAACCCTTAGATCTAGATCCGTAGATCTGCTGAACTAATCGTAGCCGTTAGATCATTGATGACCATCAACAAGTGCGTAATAGTTCATCGGCCCATCACTACAGTGTCACTGCGGTCGGTATGAACACGACAGTGACACGTAGGACTCTAATTAGTGAACTTTCACTTCCGGCCCAGAGTAGGGCCGGGGAAATTAATTTACTCATACGCCCGACGGGCGTGGTTTTTTCTTTTTTCTTTTTCTTTTCTTTCACTTAGACTGCCCAATCAGTAATGATTGGGCGCTGATGTTCGCGGCGTTTCAAGCTGCGAACTGGTATATCTTTTGAGAATGAAAGTTTACGCTTGCTTTTGCAAATTGCCCTGTGTAGAATTCCAACACCCCCCCCCCGGCAGCGTTAACCACTTACAACAGGTTGCACGGCAGCATGCGGCGTCTCATCAGCTTCCCTGCCCACGGGCCGAGGTTGTTGGCCGTGCCAGAACCATCAGTGATGAGCAGCTGTCGGGAAGGCGACGACCGGTTGGTGAACTATTGGCCACCGGGAGGGCTTGGGACACACAGGCAACTGTGGGGATGGGACCCCAAGTAGGAACAATGCAGCACGACAGTTGCAGCGCAAGTGTGGAGCGCACCGCTCAAGTTTGCAGCTTCCTCGCAAGGCATTCAGATCGAGGACTTCAGTCCCATAGATTTGACGCTGGGGGTAGAGGGTGGCAGGCGCAGATTGGTGGCGGGTGCGCAGGTTCGGATGGGGGCAATCCCGTTCATCATTCTCAACCCCTTGGTTGGGACAGCCCTTGGGGATTCCGGCTGTGAATTGGGTGGGCAAGCTCTCTTAAAACCAGGCTCTAGGGCGGGTGGAGGGCAGCGGGGTGGTCCCGAGAGCGGGCTTGGTGTTGAAGAGATTGCTCGAGTGGCTCGAGGGACAGAGGTGAGCCGGCTTCAGAGACACAGCAGCAGTGCGCGGACAGGGCAGTTGCAGAGGGGCTCGGGTGGCCCAATGAGGCTCAGGGAGCGGAGGGGTGGTCCTGCAAGTAGACTTGGTGGTGTGGAGATATGGCTCGCGCAGCTCGGGGGGCAGAGATGAACCGGCTCCAGAGACACGGCAGCAGCACACCGGCGGTGCAGGTACAGAGGGGCTCAGGTGGCTCAGGAAGGCTTAGGGGGTCCCATTCTTCACTCGTGAGCTCCGGAGAATCCGGATAAGTGTCCCGAAGTGTGTGCTGATCCCTTGTGACGGTACATAGTGCAGCCGATCCTTTCTGGTTATGTGATGCCAAAGGAGTCGGTCCAAAGATGAGTGTCCCGAAGTGTGTGCTGAATCCTATGATCTCTGGTGAGGGTACATAGTGCACCCGATCCTTCCTGGCCAAAGGACTCGGTCCAAGGATAAGCCACCCACATGCAAGCGACTTTTAGGGTAGCCACGAGCCGGCTGTGGTGAGATGGTTTCAGGCGGCGGGCGGAGCAGTCACAGATGCACTCAGGTAGCTCGGTGGGGCATGTGGAGGGTCTGGATCTCCCCGGAGCTCCGGAGAGCCCGGATCAATGTCCCAAAGCGCGCTGACAGCTTCACTCCGCAGCATGAGCACAAAACACGGCCGTGAATCGCGGGGCAACCCTGCACGAAGCGGTCAAAAGAAATCAAGGTCGGAATGTCGCGCGCTGCAATGAGGGGTGTGGAATAGGGCCGAGATGGCAGTGAGGGGGTTTGAGACCGATATCGCAAAAAGGCTTCCTGGAAGGCATCGATTTGGCCATTCATCACGTTGGTGATGTCCCCTGCCTCCTCGCCCGTCCTCAAGTCCTTCACCATCTGCTTGACCCTCCCACTCGCCTCTCACGAGCATGGCGCTGACACAGTCTCGGCAACTCGAACTGCCGTAACCGCCAAGCAAAGGCTAATGCCTCCCATGAAAGATGCATCCTCCAACAAACCTTGTCAAACCTCCAGCAAATTCCACCCAGCAGATTTTGAGGGTCTAGGGTTTAGGGTGACCCCCTGGCCGCCCATGGCAAACTGACCCGCCGCCCAATAGCAAGGCACCTTGTAAGGATGGAAAACATAGTTGCGGATCTGCTGACCCCACTCCGCCTTCACCATCTCTCCGCGAATCTCCGCAATGTCTGCAGCCTTCTGCTCCTCCGCCACCACGAGCAGCTTTGCTTTCAGCAGCTGCAGTGCGATTTCCCTGCGCATCCGCGGCCACCCATCAGATTCCCCCACTTCCTGACTGTTTTTGTCACAGTCCAGGCCCGGTCCATGCGCCGCGCCATCTTAACGTAGTTCTACGACGGCATCTGCCACGCACATTCGTTAACCAAAGGTTCAGCCTGGGACCCTGTGGCCCGCGCACGCTGCGCCTTGGACCCTCACTGTGATATGGAGTGTGCTGAGCCTATACTTGTGGTCCGGCATTCTCTCTTGCGAGCTTGACAGAAATTCATTCAACGAAAAAAGAATCCAGCGTTGCTGGAATACAGGACGCCACAACTTAGGATTCTCTGCACTTTGCAGTCTTTCAACTTGCCAACAAGTCTCTGACATCACAGTGAACGGCCCCTTGTTGGATCGGTCAAGGCCCAGAGGCTGCTCTAGTTTCGAATTTGAGGAGACCCGCGGCACCAATATTCTCACAAAGCTGGTCTATCTTCAGAGACTCGACGGACTGGAGGGGAGAGTGCGCCGCGCTACCGCCCCACATTGCGGCTCTGCCACCGACTCTACGCACACACAAAAAGGGGTCCTTTTCCATGAATCACACACGAGTCCTCCCACTCGGAGCCCGGCCAACACCTTTCAATCGGGGCATTTTGCACCCAAATCCACTAACCCCCTTCCCATTTGTCGCCTAACTCTCTCACTGCACTCGCTCACTGCCTCAGGCTCTCAGTGGTTCAGTGGTGGTAAGGCTGGGGGGAAGTGAGGAGGCAGTGTACTTATTCTGTAGCTGGGATCGCTCCTGGGTGCATTTGACCGTAAGCCCGGTAGGCAAGTGCTTGATACGCACACCCGTCTCAACCTGCAGGGAAGGGGAAGCTCCCCCGATCCAATCAGCCGCTTCGTCTTGTCCAACAACAAAGTGCTAGCTTGCGCACATTCGTTTCGTGGAACACAGACGCAGACCAGAGTGAGACACCCTGGGTGGCCGGGGGAGCACGTTGGGCAACCCACCTTATTCACATTCTGCCCACCCGCCCCGCCCGATCTGGCCACAACCCCGCAGCACAATTCCCTCATCTCAGGGTCGGTCCCACTGCCCATTCCCTCCTGCAGACCTCCTCCCTACCCAAGCCGGAAACCAAAACCCACACGTTGCTTCCAGTACTGCAAGCCGCGCTTCAGGCTCCATGGCTGCCACGTGGCGCTAGCAAGACGCCGCTTCACCTCTGACGCACGGCAATTGCCACGTGGCAGCAGCATGAACGACACCTCACCCCCGATGGCTGCCGTGCGTCATGACCGGAGACCCCACCTCATTCCTGGCGGCGGTCGCCTGAGAGGAGTATGGGAGCCACCTTATCTCTGCCGGCCGCCAGGCTCCACGTCAGCGGAGAGCGCTCGCAAGACTGCGGAAGAGAGGCTGGGATGGGAGTCGTGAGCACACCTCATGGTTGTAATTTCCAGCTCTGCATCCGGAACAATTATATCCTTACTCACCTCTTCGTCCAACAATGGCAAAACCTGCTTCTCCCGTCCAGCCTGCTCTGGCATGAACTCGTAGCAGCAAGGCCGCATAAAAACGGCGAGCTGAAGAGGGGGAGCAAGGGGGGCACTCTCACAGAGTACACGGTGGGTTGGCAAGTACGGTCGTGCTACGGGAGCTGCAGGCGCACCTCCACGGAGGCGAAGCTGGTCTGGCGCGCCGCTTTGGCATTGAACGGAGAGAGTCGCACAAGGCGGTGGGTGCCGCGCTCGGCGGACATCAAGCCATAAACAAAACGACCATTCACCTCCAATGTCACCTGCCCATGTACAAACCCCACATTCACCTCCAATGTCACCTGCCCATGTACAAACCCCGTAGTCACCTCCAATGTCACCTGCCCATGTACAAACCCCGCATTCACCTCCCATGTCACCTGATGTACAAGTCCCGCATTCGGGCTACTGGAATCAGCGTTAACAAAGTAGGGGGCTACAGGAAGCAGTATTGACAAAAAGTAGAGGATCACAGGGGGCAGTGTTACCAAGCAAGGGGGCTACAAGAGGCAGTATTGACAGAGTAGGGGGCTACAGGAGGACAAGTAGAGGGCTGCAGGAGGCAGTGTTGACAAAGTAGGGGCCTACAGGAAGACAAGTAGAGGGCTATAGGAGGCAGTGTTGACAAAATAGGGGCTACTGGAGGACACGTAGAGGGCTAAAGGAGGCAGTGTTGACAAAGTAGGGGGCTACAAGAGGCAGCATGGCATACCGATCGGATGCCCGCCTCATCCCCTGGTGATCGGTCCATTTCCTGATCATGCCCCAGTCCACTCAGTCTCCATCACTCCCACTCAGAAGGGGGTGCATTGCAGCACACGGACTGCAGCGCCCTTCGAGGACCCCGCGGCTCCCCTGTACCCGAGTTCATAGGCAGTGCCCAATGCGAGGTGGGTGACGAAACAGCAGGCCCTAGGGGCCCTGTCACGGGGCGATCCGCAGGATGCGCTGGAAAGGGATGATAACAGCAGGCCCTAGGGGCCCTGTCACGGGGCGATCCGCAGGATGCGCTGGAAAGGGATGATAACAGCAGGCCCTAGGGGCCCTGTCACGGGGAGATCCGCAGGCTGCGCTGGAAAGGGATGATAACAGATGAATTCCTTCCACTCCAGCCGGTGGGGGGTAACTGTGGGAATCTGATGAAGGAAAGAGAGCCCGGGCCCGCGGGGCCTCTGCCCTCTCGTCAGCCTTCAACTTTGGGTCACAGAGGCTGCAGCATTGAACAGAGCGGAGCAGAAGCAGCCCAGTCGTTAGAGAGCACCGAGGTCCCTGGGCCGCGTCGCAACCGAGCGAGCACACAGAACGCGCCAGCCGTGTGCCTAGCATGCCTGGGGCGCGTCTCTCGCAGGCCCGAAAGACCCGGTGTGCTCCTGATTGTTGCCCGTGGCCGCGGCAGGCAGAGGGCGAGGCTCGCGGTCTTGGTGTCGAGCATGCACCTGAACCTTAAACTCGTGGCGCTCCGCCCAGCGCGTGTACATGCGCTCCAGCATTTCGGCCCAATCCTGCCATCCAGCCACTCCTCCCCCAGCGGCACCCACCCTCCTCCCACTCGAGGCTGCGGGTACATCTCCCCGGCCGCGCGTCAGTGCCTCCAAGCAGCAGTGGCATACCTGCGCGTCGGTGCCTCCGAGCAGCAGTGGCATACCTGCGCGTCGGTGCCTCCAAGCAGCAGTGGCATACCTACGCGTCGGTGCCTCCAAGCAGCAGTGGCATACCTGCGCGTCGGTGCCTCCGAGCAGCAGTGGCATACCTGCGCGTCGGTGCCTCCAAGCAGCAGTGGCATACCTACGCGTCGGTGCCTCCAAGCAGCAGTGGCATACCTGCGCGTCGGTGCCTCCAAGCAGCAGTGGCATACCTGCGCGTCGGTGCCTCCAAGCAGCAGTGGCATACCTGCGCGTCGGTGCCTCCAAGCAGCAGTGGCATACCTGCGCGCCAGTGCTTCAATGCAGCAGTGGCATACCTGCGCGTCGGTGCCTCCAAGCAGCAGTGGCATACCTGCGCGTCGGTGCCTCCAAGCAGCAGTGGCATACCTGCGCGTCGGTGCCTCCAGCTCCAGCTTGAATGGAAATCACCGCGCCTGCCAGCAGCATCCCCCGCCCCGAGCGCACTTCGCCCACTGGCGACTGCTGCTTCAATCGAAATGCCAGCAGCACTGACGGTAGGTACAGTAGATCCCGCTTGCATGTCGCCACCATTGATCCCGGAGTGGAGTGTGGATGGAGCAGCACTACCTCTCGTATCGTACGGCCCTGAAAGCAGGCTCTGCGTCTCCCACCTGCCAGGCCAGTGATAAGAGTCCTCAAGAATAAGCCACGTGGCTAAGCAAGCCAGGTGACTGCGCCTTTGCGCCTGGCCATGGCCCAAAACATGGCCGAACACAGCCCCCAAGATCCACTACCATCCATTGCTGACATGGCCGAACACAGCCCCCAAGATCCACTACCATCCATTATTGACATGGCCGAACACAGCCCCTACGATCCACTACCGTCCATTGCTGACATGGCCGAACACAGCCCCCAAGATCCACTACCATCCACTGCTGACAAGGTCAACACAGCCCCCAAGATCCACTACCATCCACTGCTGACATGGCCGAACACAGCCTCAACGATCCACTCCTGTCCACTGCTGACATGGCCGAACACAGCCCCCAACGATCCACTACCATCCACTGCTGACATGGTTTCTCTCTAACACAGCCCCCAAGATCCACTACCATCCACGGCTGACATGGCCGAACACAGCCCCCCAACGATCCACTCCTGTCCACTGCTGACATGGCCAAACAGCCCCAAGATCCACTACCATCCACTGCTGACATGACGAACACAGCCCCCAAGATCCACTACCGTCCACTGCCACATGGCCGAACACAGCCCCCTAAGATCCACTACCATCCACTGCTGACATGGTCGAACACAGCCCCCAACGATCCACTACCATCCACTGCTGACATGGCTGAACACAGCCCCCAAGATCCACTACCAGCCACTGCTGACATGGCGAACACAACCCCCAAGATCCATTGGTCCACTGCTGACATGGCCAAACACAGCCCCAAGGATCCATTACTATCCACTGCTGACATGGCCGAACACAGCCCCAAGGATCCACTAGCAAGGTGCTGATGTTGTGGGTACTGCTATTTTGGGGTATGCAGCCATCGGGCGATTCTGAGGCTACAGGTCGCCGTGCTGGGCCTTCCTCCATGCACCTCATTCGACATCATGACGAGAGGGCCGGAGGGAGGAAAGGGGGCCTCTGAAGTAGAGGCAGGTGACTCCGAGCAGTCGATGCAAGCACGACGGAATATATATATATATATATATATAGGGCAGCTGAACACAAGCAGCACTCACGCGCTGAGAGGTCCGCGACAAGCTGGTCATGCAGCTCCGAAGCTTCCTCCAGAAAGCACGTGTCATGCAGGGCAGCTGAACACAAGCAGCACTCACGCTGAGAGGTCCGCGACAAGCTGGTCATGCAGCTCCGAAGCTTCCTCCAGAAAGCACGTGTCATGCAGGGCAGCTGAACACAAGCAGCACTCACGCTGAGAGGTCCGCGACAAGCTGGTCATGCAGCTCCGAAGCTTCCTCCAGAAAGCACGTGTCATGCAGGGCAGCTGAACACAAGCAGCACTCACGCTGAGAGGTCCGCGACAAGCTGGTCATGCAGCTCCGAAGCTTCCTCCAGAAAGCACGTGTCATGCAGGGCAGCTGAACACAAGCAGCACTCACGCTGAGAGGTCCGCGACAAGCTGGTCATGCAGCTCCGAAGCTTCCTCCAGAAAGCACGTGTCATGC
>LGRX02033395.1:0-16413 GCA_001247695.2 Cymbomonas tetramitiformis
AGAGTCTAGGAAGATATCCAAAACCCTAGTAGTACATCTGCTGAAATTGCGGGACTGCGATTCTTACTCACAGAACAAAAAGAGAATCTCCTCAAATCCATGACTCCAATGGTACATGCCATTGACTCCATGGCCGCAATATCTGCTGTAACAAAGGATGGCAAATCCATGAGTGCCCGGGACAAATTACGTGAAGCTAATCGCAGAGATGTGCAGGTTGTTCGCCTATTGTTAGAAGAACTTGGCTTCTACAGTGAAGGAGATCACAGTAAAATTATCCTTAAATGGATCAGGGGTCACAATAATGACAAAGTCCATGACAGAGTGGACCGTACTGCCAAAAGAGCCTCATTCAGAGGGGGTTGTTTAGACATCTCCCGCTACGACCCTATGCCGAGGAATTGCCATTCTCGTTATTCTTTTTTGAGGTCCCTATTTTAGGTGATATCCGCAGTCACATTAGAAGAATTCAACGTCTCTCACACTACCATAATTGGAGAACTCTACAGTCTCAAGGGAAGTACTTGAGGATGCTCGACGAGAATAACACCACCCCCATTAAAGATATTTCCAAAATAACACCTAAAGCTTTCACTGCTTCTAGAAGCAGAGAACTCCTGGGTCTCCAAGCCTCTCCAGCACGTTTATTTAAACTGGGGAAAATCGAGACTGAAAACTGCCCCTACTGCCCACAGAATACAAAATGCACCTTCGAACACATCCAACTTGAATGCTCAGGACATAATAATAGTTTGTATAGTCTTAGAACAACCCAAGATGGCGAACTAAGGAAAATCATTGCTGAAGAAATCTCAGAAAAGCCCAAACTACTAAACCCTGGAAAAGGTACCACATACATCAAAACACAGCCATCGAAAGTTTTTCCACTTGCTGACCTAAGACAGGAAATGAATGAGGAATTATACCTACACGCTCTCCCGGAAGCTAGCATGTACCGACCATCAAGTTCAAAAAAGAATACCATTGCTGTGACCGCTAAACCCGAAGTGGACCATGTCACGGGGACAATTAAACATCCCGAACTCCAATATGTCCAAAAGAAAGAGTTTTGGAAACTTTTGGCCTGGCACCGCCTTTCCAACAAAGCAGTCCCATGCTCACTTGCGGAGTACTCGAATAGGGCACACGATATTCATGAAGCACTCAATGCATGTAAGTTTGAATCGGGGGATCCTAAAAACTGCTACGCAATCAGAAGAAGCCTCTTAGATATTTTGGTGGATGACAGAAACCTTGACAAAAACGGCTGTGAACTTTTCTCCAACCCACTAAATGCCCACCCTAGAATTCACTCGAGAAGATGCATACCCACCACAAGAATGAAGAAAGCCCTCAGGCCCTTCTGCCATCATGGGAAAATTGGCTTTGATGGTCTCGCTTGGGATGCCTACGTGGACCCGATAACAGGCATCGGCAGAATCGTTTATGGAAATCCCCCCTTTGATGGGAAAGATAAGGGCAAATCTTCGGCGGTTATGACTACCTTGGAAATGGGACATAAAGCGGCCAACACCGTCCCTGGATTTTCAGGAACATGGATTCTTCCGCTGTCTCCCAAAAACTGTGCGTCGACCTGGCGCTCTTATGTAAGGCTCGCCATCACTTTTTTGTGGATTATATATTGTTCGCCCTTTTGCAAATATGTATATCATTTCGTGTGCTCTTAGCTCTTGATGATTAGCGTGATAGAACAAAGTCGACATCGATTTGACATAGCACAAGTCACGGCGGAAATATGCTTTATTGCTTGATATTAGTTCGTGTCCAAAGCGGGTAGTGCAGAAGAATATATATGCAGTTTTCGGTTTTCCAATTCTTTTCAATTCTACCCATAGTCTTTTCAAATCGATTTTATCGTTATCAAATTTACAAGCGGTTTGATTATATGGCAAATCGAGAATTACTAAATCGACCGAGCTTGCTTCAATGTTCGGAAATATATCAAAACAATTAGCGTGGAACAATTGGATAGTCATAATATAAGGAAATAAATAAATACCGAAAATGTGCGTAAAATGACGGTGAATATGCTGCGTGGTCAAAACAAATCATTAGTGTGTGATTTACTTATCATTTACTTACATCTTCTTACATCTTCTTACTTTCCCATTTTTCATAAAAAGGGAGGTTGGGCGGTGGGCGGTGCTACTTTTTGGAAAAGATTTTCAAATGACAATAAAATGAAATGATATATTTATGTGAATTCTAAAATACTTTTTGAAATTACCCAACCTCCACCTCCCACCTCCCTTTTCTTTTTCTTTTTTTTTGTTAAAAAATGATAGATATATGATAGATATATGATAGATATATTAATAGACTGCGCCACGTTTCGCACACCGCCGATTATTTTAGATATTTTTTGAATTTATTTTGAATTTGCTTTGAATCTATTTTTCATTTTCATCAAATTTACTCTTCATTTTTATCGAATTTATTTTTTCATTTTCATTAAATCTATTTTTAAAAAAGGGGAGGTTGGGTGGTGGGAGGTGCTACTTTTTGGAAAAGTTTTTCAAATGACAATAAAATATATCATATTATTTTTTTGATTTCTAAAATACTTTCTAAAAAAGCCGACTTCCCACCTCCCACCTCCCTTTTTTATATTTTTTTTGTTGAAAATGAAAAAATACTATAGATATTGCAATTTAAGGCTGCGCCGTTCCTTATAGCACGCCCATATTTAACACATAAGACATATTCAAATTCCACAGTCACCGGCACCGGCGGCGGCGTAGTCGCCACTATGACACATTCTGACGTAATTCTGACATAATTCTGACATAATTCTGACATAATTCTGCCAAAACTAAACCCTAAACCCTGAATGCACACAACAATTACGGGGGTCACGATAGGGGGGCCTCCACAGCCAATTAAAACGGCTAAAACTGATTTTCAGACCCCCTGGCGGCCCTTACAGACCCCCGCTGACACCCCTGTCATAATTTAATATCAAATATGACAGATAGTCAATGTTAGTCATAGTTAACCAATGATAGTTAGGGCTCTAAACATTATTAAAGTACTGTTCGATCAACAATCGGAATGAAGTTTTTGGAATCGCTCGGATACAGAAAATCAGAATTAATATCCCGATAAATGTTGAAGAATGATGACGCGTGACAGGCGCCGCCGCCAATCAAACGACTTTCTTCAAACCCTTCTGCAGTAATTTTCAAAAGCTTTGCAATACAAGATGGTTCCCCGTCCCCTAGGAGGGGCCCCTCCCCCCCCTCCCCTCCCCCACCACCCCTCCCTCCCCGCCCACCCCGACTCCCTTCCTCAACGTCTCCAAATACCCCTTAATTCTTCGACTTCCTTCCCACCGCCCGATTCCGCCCACCCTCCACCCACCCGGCCATGGTCGCTTCTCCATCTTCTAGAGTTTTTTGCTTAGCTTTTAGCCTTTTCTCTAGATGTCACCCCGTTGAAAAGTGGGTTGAGCCCCCTCTCGTGGGCGCTATAAGAGAGGAGTAGCCCCGCAGCCTCACTAGGGGCTTTGGTGTGGATACCGACTCAGTGACTTTGTCCCCTTTACTTCAGCGTAAATGTTTTATTATTATTATTATTATTATTAGGCGCCGCCGGGCTTCCGCCGGCTTTTTCAAGAGCTCAAATCGATAGCATGAACGTTAGTTGCGCTCTGCATCATTAATTTCCTCGTCCAGAATGCCATTCTGGACGAGGATTCTGCCCGCGCGCGAACTTTGCATCTTTATTCCTAAATCCTCAAAAGCGACCATTTATATCATTTATATATCATTTATACTGATCTTCAGAACAAGGAACGAGGAACAAATTTTCAGCCACCTCCAGAGGTGTCTCAAACTTTTCTCCTCGTTTTGTGGAGTCCTCGCGCTGGGCAAGCGAATAAATTTGAGCCACGTGGAGTCATATCTGCCGAGTTCAGAATTTCAAACCGAGCTCGGTTCAGCCTGATGTTGCGTCCCAAGCACCGCTTAATAACTTGATATTTCTGCTACGGTGAGCCTATGATTATGATATTATTCCGAAGTTATAAGACCTATAACTTCGTAATGATACTTTTCATTGTGTTTTCCGCAATGAACTTTTTTATTGGACATGATGAGCGCGTGCGTAAAGATCCCCGCACGTTTTCATCATTGTACCGCTATAAACGGGACAATTGGAACAAACGTTTTGCAGTCTCATACTTATGAGTGTTCGAACAGCGTGCAACTCTCTCCAACACTTTATAAGTATGTAGTGAAGTTAGTTTCAGTCGCTGTCTTGAGCATCCGCAGAAACGCGGATGCCCAAAACGCGTTTGAAGTCCGCAATGCGAACCCCCTTCGCGGCTTGCTCACATCCGCGAATACGGATGGAATAACGCCAAACGCGCTTTCACGCAACGTTAACTTAAGTTAACTTTGCGTGAAAACTTGGCGGAGACTCATCTCTGTACATCTCGCTACGCAATCGTTTAGTACCGCAAGGGTACTCACTCCCGGCGAGCATCCTAAAACGCGAAGTACGGCTTCTTTCGCTACGTTTCGAGTGTCAAACGACGCACATATATCACCGTGAAAACATGTTTAAAATGTTGTGATACATGTTGCGAAATTTGCAAAGTAATTGCCAAAATTCATGTGCGGACAGCAGCCCGACGCATGTTTCAAAGGGTCCTTCCGGGTCAACGCGGTCGGCTATCTGACGTGGAACTTGGTTTTTCCGACGTGTCACTCCGAATTTCGGGAACATCCGTGAGAAGATGCAAACCCCGATGCTCCTCACTCCTCGATTTATGTCCGGAAATTTTTGCGGCCACAGTTCCAAGAACTCCTCGCGCGTGCCCTCGCGATGCCTCGCGGTCCTCAGAATTTAAAATGAGGAATTTAATGATGCAAGAACTGTATTGACGGATGAAAAATTTAGTGCCCGCAAAAGAAAACATTTAGATTTTCCCAATCGAACCGGAAGTTCTTTGTTCTGTCCACTCCCGTCCGTTACAATTTTATGTATAAATTTTCGGCTGCAGGCGACTCGCACATTTCAGACGATTCCAACGTAACTCATCTACAGTATGTGTGTGTAAAGCTGGGGACCTGCTTACCGTGATCGTCAGGAGCCCCTACATAGCGTTCGACCTTTCTTCACTCCATCACTTGGCGCGCTTTACCTATGCAGCGTTTGGGGAGCCCAACTAGTCCGTGAGTCGGGGAAATCTGCGAACTAATGATCAGAATCAGAACTCAAATTATTAGAATCTTCACAGACGAATGTTTGATATTCTGTTGGGCCATCGAATTTCGAAGCTTGATCAAATACGACAGCCCGTCAACACAAACAACATACTAATCAGCAAACTCAAAGCAAATAGGATACTAGTTTTAGAATTTCCTCGCTGGAACAGGAACAGTGTAGGTTCACTGTATTCACTTGGGGATGTCACCTTCCTTTCTTAAGTTCCGTCTCGTAGCCCCAATTAGTCTTCTGCTCTTTAGCCTCAACTCATCAAGACTTTCTGCGCAGGTATTTACCCGGGTCAACAATGAGTTTCCAGCTGCACTCCAAATCTCTGGAGCTCTAATGATTCGTCAGACTCACTTAGTTTTGGTCAATCTTGTCAGGACGTTGTCCCAACGAATGTCGAGACCCGGCTGAAGATACATTGTGGAAGGCGTGAGAGGCTCGACGACCACGGCATCACCTGTCCCATGCGTGGAGGTCACTGCGCAGGTCTGCTTCAAACATCCCACTTTTTTCTAGGTTTGCGGTCTCCTCCTGATATCCAACTGCTCGACTGCAAATCGAGCCTCTACCAAAAGAGCCGCTTCGCTCTGTTCTGTCGCGCTTTCGAGGCCGATCTCATTCCCCACTCACCTGCCAAAGGTTGATTATGATGCTTGTCGCTCTTTGCTATTCACAGTCGTGTTTATGTTTGATTTTGCATAGATATTCAAACAAGGCTTGTTCGATGAAAAGGGACTGGCACGACCCTGGCCTTCGGAATCTGCTTCTGGAAAATTCTCATGCCCTTCACATCAGGAAGAATATAGCGCACAAGATGTCTTGAAGGCGAAACACGTGCGAACTTGTTGTCGTGCTTATTTCACCCACGTTAGGCGAGCTTGAGTGCGTGGCTGCGATACGGACCATACCAACCAGCAGCACCATAGTGCAGTTCTACCTCCGCTAATACTCTTCCTGCACTGATCCAAGCAGGTGCCGAACATACGCTCTGCCCAAAGAAGTGCTCAATCAATGGAACCTGCAACGAGGAGCTGGGCCGCTGCGACTGCGTTACGGGCATGGCAGGAGCCGCCTGCGACTTCCACGATCGCAAGTGCGTTCTCTGTCAGACAGCCAACTTCCAACTTTTTGGAAGACTCCATCCCGTTATCTGGTCCATAGTGGATTCTGGTCACGCGAGAACGACCGCGTTCGGACCGCGGCTGTGGCGGGGCGCCGACTCGTCACGTCCGCGAACCTCGGCTCGAGCGGGGCGTCTTTCCTCGTCCTTCATAGCCACTGTGCCAAGAGCTTGGAGGGCCCCTTGAGAAGCCTTCTTTAAAAGGCCCCATGTACCGCGCCAAGATGTCCAGGTTCCTCCAGCCCTCGGGGCGCTGGTCATCGGCCTTAGCCATGTGCAAGCGCGAAACCCCCAGAAGATGGCGCTCCCAGAAGCGCACCTTCTGTGACCTCATCAACGGCTTCTACTTGCGGCAATTGAACGAGCTTGCGTTGACTTTATGATCACATGGCTGTGACACCAACCCCATGTTAGCACCTCTTTATCTGACGACCAGTGTCACAGAGCGCCGCTCTTTCGAGTTCACAAGCACACACACCTTGCCATCTCACAGCGTCGCACTTTGGCAGAAAAGCGGACTCTCCCTGTCATTCCACATCAACGTACTTTGGGCACGAGAGCGCCACTCGCGCCTGGAGGTTCAGCACGTAAGGCACAAGATGCGCCCCATTGGACTGGCCGCAACGCGATGGGATGGCTCGAAGTGCATGGCTCGAGACTCAGATTGGAATCTGCTTGGGGTTTTGTGGCGGGCGACCAGCACTATCATGCGTGCAGGGGTGCGAGGGCACTTCCCTGCGGCTCTACCAGGCGGTACATACTGCCTCAACGCCTGTAGCGAGAAGGGCCGCTGCACCGCTGGAGTTTGCCAGTGCGACCCTGGCTTCTTCGGCATGGACTGCTCTCTCTTCATCGGCAAAGACAACACGACGCACCTCCTGGACCACCGCTGGCACCGGAGCCGGCCCTCTCCGCGGGTATACGTGTATGAGCTGCCGCCGGAGTTCAACGCCTGGTTCGACATGCGGCGGCTAGACCGCCCCCTCGAGCTCTTCTTTGTGGAGCGACTGCTGACGAGCCATCATCGCACAGCCAATCCGGAAGAGGCAGACCTCTTTGTCATACCTATCGCCACTCGCCTCACAGGTGTGTTATCCCTGGTACAATCTTGAAAAGGCCCGAGCGTAAGACGCGCCGTGCGATTTCCGCTGAGAACACGGGAAGCGTCACTGACGGCGTGCAAATGTCGGAAGCTGTCAACGCAAACTGCTCATGCAAACGGTCGTCATTGCCAACCTGTTGCATCACCCTCTCCACCCTGCCAGGACGGGTTCCCTGCAAACTCTTTCCACAACAGGGAAAGCCCTCCGACCTGTGTCTCTGCCTCTTCGCATACCAGGGAAAGCGCTCCACCCGCTTTGGGCTGGTGTTGACAACGACAGCAGGCAAGAGGGGATGACCGCAGTGGGGGGGAGTTCGAGGAGGTGCACACAGGTCACATATATGGGAACCACGGCGAGCAGCTGATCCGCGGGGTGGAGTACGTGCAGCAGCACTGGCCAGAGCTGTGGGCGCGTAACGAGGCCCGCGACCACGTGATATTCTTCTCTGGCGACTGGGGCCCCTGCGAGCTTTTCACCAGAGGCGCGCACGCCACGCCCCTCCAGTCCGTCCGGAGCACGCTCACGTGGTGCTTCCATTTGTTCATGGGCAGGCTCACGCCCTATTGGCAAGCGCGTGTTCGTCAGCAGGCTTGCGCCCTATTGGCAAGCGCGTGTTCGTCAGCAGGCTCGCGCGCTATTGGCAAGCGCGTGTTCGTCAGCAGGCTCACGCCCTATTGGCAAGCGCGTGTTCGTCAGCAGGCTCGCGCCCTAATGGCGAGCGGGTGTTCGTCAGCAGGCTCGCACCCTATTGGCGAGCGGGTGTTCGTCAGCAGGCTCGCTTGCTATTGGCAAGCGCGTGTTCGTCAGTAGGCTCGCGCGCTATTGGCAAGCGCGTGTTTGTCAGCAGGCTCGCGTCCTGTTGTCCAAAATTATTGGCACTATAATTTCGGTTATCTGCTTGCAATCGGATCACAGCCCCCGAGCCGGCCTGTCCATTGTGGGGAGAGATGGCCTCGCCATATGGTAGCGCTAGCTGTCGGGGGGGGCGCGAACTCGGGCTCCCGATTCGCGCCCCCAGCAGATTGTTAGATCTGCAGGGCCTGATCGCCAGGAGGCTCCCTGATCGTTAGATCTAGGGACCCAGGGACCCTGCTCAGGCCCGATCGGGCTGCTAGGCCCGATCAGCACACAGCCGAGGTATCGGTTGTGAGAGAGTTGCATAAACTGACTGTAACATCGTTACAGCCAGTTTTCTCACTTCACGCCCTCAGGTGCATAGCACCGTTCAGCTTTTTCTTCCAGCTTTAGTTGCTGAAGTGAGAACGTTTCCGTGCAATTTAAGAAATTATGGCCGCCCCAGTTCTGATCCTACTCCTGCAGATGTACGCGCAGCTTATACGGCGCCTCAGGTGTTTCCGGCGATTACGGCGGCAGTTGCCTTTTTCGACTCGGTAGCTACTGCCAGGATCGGCCGCGCGAAATTTTTGGAGGCTTCCGAACAATTAATTTTGCGTCTTCAGCCAGTTGGCCCGGCCATTTCCGTGCGCATTCCACCGCCAGAGGTTCCTCACCTTGCCAGATTACAGTTGGCGGGTATTTTGCTTCAAGACGGAACGACACCTTCCGGTTTCAGGCTTCCGGTTGACTGGGCGACAGGTGCCGGTTTAGCCATTTGGCGCAATGTTCGTGAGCAATCGATTCAGCGGTGGAAGCATGTTGGGTCTTTCTTGCAGTCGCTGCGCGTGTTCGCTGCAGCACAAGTTCCAGTCGCAGGAGCTCCGGGCGCAATACTGCCGGACAGCAGCTCTGTTTTCAGTTGGTGGGTCCAGGTTGTGGGTTCTCCCTGGAGCTCGGTCATTTTTGCCGAGAGTCTGTTGTTTCCTTGGGCTTGCCGTTCCCGGAGTAGTGTAGTTACGTATTTTTGTACCGCGAGCTTTCCTTTTAGTTCCTTGCTGTCCGTTTCCCCGTCCGGTACCATGGGTTTGACTTTTATTGTTTCATCATTATCCCATGCTTCCGTGAGGGTCCCTGTGGTGCAGGCTTGCTTGGCTGCCTCGTCGGCTTTTTCGTTTCCCGCAATTCCCGTGTGTGCCTTGACTTTCAGGAGTGAGACGGTGTGCCCCGCTGCTACCAATGCCTCAATGTTGACCAGTATGGCATACAGGAGGTCCCTTTGCCGGTGGTGTTCCATGCTGTGGGGTTTCGTTCTCATGCTCTCCAGTTGTCTAATGGAATTGGCACTGTCCGTGCAAATGGTGAGTCCTTTGCCACTTGGTGGCGGCGGGAGTGTAACTGCTTTTTGTATCGCAAGAAGCTCGGCTCTGTTCACCTCTTGGTCCTCACCTTCCCACCGAATCATGTGGGCCTCCCCTTCCCCTGACCTGGGGTCCCATACCGCGGCTCCTGAGGCCCATTCTTTGCCTCCTTCTTCTGTTTCAATCTCTCTTTTGCTCCCGTTTGTGTATAGGTACGAGGTTGCCTCGTGTGCCCTTTGAGGGGGGGGGTATGTTAGTTGAGCTGGTGTGTCACTCGGGGCTAGGTTCCTGGGGTCCGCTGTTCGGTCTCTTGTCAGCTCCCATCTTCTTCCCTGGACCCCCGGTTCGTGTTCGGGCCAGAAGTCAGTGGGGTATCTGACAATTTTTGACCTCGCTACCTTGTCCCACACCGTTTGGGCGTCAGTCTTGCAAGCCTGGTGTGTAAAGTGTTCGCATCCACCACCTGTTGTATGGTGGGGGGGTGTATGTCCCATTTTCCTCCCTTGCTTCCCGGGAGGAGCTCCCATTTGGCTGGTCCTTCTTCCGCGTGGAGGTGGCTGTCCTCCCACCAGGTTTCAACCTCTGCCTGTACGTTGTAGCACTGGGGGCAGAGGTCGTTTCGTAGGTGTAGCCCTGTGTTGCACATTCTTCCCATTGCATTTGTCATGTCCTTTATCTTAATCTCCGGGAGTTCGTATCGCTGCCATGGTCTTGTGTCCACCACACAGTCCACACTGAGGGTGCGTCCTTCTTGGTTTGGTTCGTTCGTGTCGTGCAGGTTCGCCTCCCTCATTGGTTGTCTGACGGCTGTGGTCGTGCGGACCTTGCTCTGCGGACAAGTTGTGAGTGCCCTCCTTATGCAATCCGCGGCAGCATCTGGGTCACCGCAGTGGGCCTGCCACCCTGCTTTGTTGGCAACTATCAGTACCCTGAGGTTCCAGTTGCACTGTTTCGCTTGTTGGTGGGTAGTACCCATCCAGTGGTCAGGGGGCAGGAAGGTGAATTTGCCTTGTGGTATTTCAAATAGTTCGTGTACTAGGTGCCCTGCGTGTGCGTTGTATAGTTTCCTGTATGGGGTTTTCTCATAAGTCGGGTATACTCCAACCCCGAACACCGGGTCTTGGGTGGTGGTGGCCGCAATGGCAAAGTCCAGTGCTTTTTTGAGGTCCTGTGGCGTGTATTCTGGGTTGAATTGGTAGGCCCCCAATTTCATCCAGTTTGCCGTCCAGGCTGAGCCTCTGGCCCCGAACACCTTGTCTCTGTCATACTTGGCGTAGTACGTCGTGGTGTTGTGGTGAACATTGAGGGGTGAGGCAAAGAGTTCAGTGGTAATTCCGAATGCCTGTTGTAGTGCCCTTTGCATCTGGGCAGGGAATGTCCAGTGGTTTTGTAGGTTCTTTTTTCGTTCCTCCTTTTCTTCTTTGCTTGAGTACCTAATGAGGAGGTGCCGTATTTCCTCTTCAAACGTGGAGACCTGTATCTTATGGTCCTCCCACATTTCCGTGCGTAGTGTGCGTTGGTGCGGGGTTTGGTTGTGTGTGGTACCCACTGGTTGGGTGTACCTTTCGTGTAGCCTGAGAAGCTTATCTTTCGTGAGGGTACCTATGTACTTCCCATTCTTGTGGTAGCTGTGGGCGAGTTCCCCTTCCAGCCGTAGCTGGCAGTGGTGTTCTCTATTGTCCACAATGTCTTGCTCTGGGTTGGTTTCGGTCGGGTCTAGGGTGAGGTTTCCTGCATGTAGTGTGGGCCAGGCCTGCCCCAGGTGCGGCCTTCCAGCTAATATTTCTCTGAGACCTGTGGGGTGGGTCACCTGGGAGCCTCTTGCTTGCAGCCTTCTTTTCAGGGTCGGGAAGGTGGTCGCGCTTTGGCCCCTTCGCTTGGCAAGTTTTAGGTAGTCAGTTATGGTTTGCCTTGTACTCCATGAGTAGGAGTCATCCCCATCTGAGTGCCTCCACTGGGTTCTGTACTGCGTCACCAGGGAGTGGGGGTCCGTTGGGTCAATGAGTAGGGTTCTCATTGCCACAATTTCCTTCGGCTTGTCTATTGTTTGGCCTTTCTCGAAAGGGCATGTCTCCATTTTCTCAGCCATGGGGTCTATTTCGTCTATCCACTTGGTTTGTGGGCGTCTGTGGAGGTCTTGTAGTTCTTCCTCCTCCTCCTCCCGCGTTTGGCCGGTGGTCTCCGTTTCATTAATCCTTGTAAGCGGGTGTAGGGAGAGTTGCCTGTGAATCTCTTCTCTGGGAACCAGCCTTGCTTCCCATTCCGTCATTTTAACCCGTAGCTGTTCCGGGTTGAGGCGCGGGAGGTTAGTTCGCATTGTGTGGGGGTCCAGCGGTCCCGCACAGGGTATGCTCCTGTATTGTTGCTTCAGCCGCCGGTTCGTGCTGCTATCATAGAAGTCCCCCGGTTTCGCTATGTCTCTCGGTTGGGCTTCGCACAGGTATGGGTATAGGTGTGCCAGGCCTTTTGCTATGGCATTGCGGTCTGCCTTGAGGGCTGCGTCCGTGCAGTGTTCCTTAACGTTCACCTGGCTAATCGCCTGCTGGCCATCTTGGGTAATAAGGAACGCCAGGTCTGGGAAGTGTGTAAATAATTTGAGACACGTCGTGAAATTTATTGCGGGTGGCATCCAGAGCTCCAATTACCGGTGTGGGGGCAGCTGCGGGTGCGCCAGGCGCTGCAATTCTTGACCCGGTTTTACAGCTTTTACAGACTCAGCTGCAGAAGCAAGCAGCAGATCATGCGGCGGCACTTGCCGCGATGCAGGCTCAGATTACGGCGCAAGCTACGGCACATGCGGCTGCGTTAGCAGCCGCTCCAGTCGGGCTGGCAATAGCAGCAGTAGACCCTGCGATTCAGCTGCTTTTGGAGGAATTAGCACAATCGTCTCACGTTACGGAGAAGTGGTCCCTTCAAACTTTGGATGTGCTCGCGGAGGTCTTGCTAGTACGTGCTCGCCGACTTTCAGCAGTGATTATTGCCACGGGTTCCACCCGGTTTGGGGCGGACCCTTTTGAGACTGTTTGCCCGGCAAAAATGCCATTGCTCCTTCATTTCTGCCGGGAGCTTTTGACTGAGGACCCGGACACGTTGGTGGGTCCGCGGGCGACAGTTGAGTTGTTACAAGCGCGCGTCTTTTTGTTGAAGAAGACACTGATCGGATGGCAGGAGTTTGTTTCACTGGTGGACCCTTCTTTCGTCACGACTGACTTTCAAGCTCTTGGGGGAGCACGGACTGCTGCTCCGTTGCCCGAAAGGGCGATGCCTGCCGTTGGGACACAGATGATTGTTCCGAAGAACCCGGCGAAGGCGGAACTGTATCGCCAGCGGGAGTCGGACATCGAGGTTGCGGTTCGGGGCGACCCGGTTTCTGAGGGGGCTGCCCAGTTTTCAGGTGGCTCCCTGTTAACCCGTCTGGCCCCTGTTGTTCCATTGGGGGTCCTGTACAAGGGAGTGGACTTGCGAGTTCGTCCACTTCGTACCTTTGCGGAAGACGAAGAGCCGCGCTGGGAACTGGGCCTCGACGGCAAGTCGCGGCTGCATCTCAAGACCAAGTGCAAGACCATCGAAGAGTGGGAGCAGGCATTTCTGCGCATTGCGGTGGAGTGCCCTTCTAAGGAGCAAGGAAGGGTGCTTCTTTCCTTCCATTCTTGGTTTAAACTGCGTGTTTCGCAGTTTGGATTCACTGTGATGTTGGAGTTTTACGACTTCTTGATGAAGCTCGTTACTGACAACAGGGCGGACATGTCCGAGCACCGTGTGAACACGGTGTGGCAGGAGTTCCAGCTGCTGAAGTCTCGGGAGGGGACAGACATTTACACCCCTTCATCACGGGTGTCCCCGAACCCAAAGTCCCCGAAGGTGCCTCGGGTGGACTCGACTCCAACAAAGCCAGCTGCGCTCAAGAAGCCCAAGACGTTCGCGGGCGAGCACTGCTGGAACTTCAACAAGACCAAGGGGTGTTCTACTGTGGACTGCCCCCGCCCCCACGTTTGCTCGAAGTGTGGGGGCAAGCACGCCCAGCAGGCGTGCATAGTTAAGTGATTTGGCAGCTTGCCACCCGTGATTGCTGTGGCTCGGGTGGCGAAGGCACATGACAGCGAAGGGAGTGCCGCATGGGCGGGAGAGGTAGGCACTGAGGTGCTAGTGGTGGACCGCGGTTGTCGCGGGGAAGGTACTTTGGCACGAGGGGCACTTGTGCCCGCATGCAGATGGCTTTCTCCCCGTAGGCGGCCGCAGGTGAGCCCTCCGAGGAGGAGCTCACGAGACGACATCCAGGCCAAGGTGGCACGGCGAGCTTCTCCGGTGAGAGTTGCTCTACCCGCCGACGTTGCGGGTGTGATGCCGTTGCCAACGGCGCCTCACTCCTTCTCAAAGGTGTGGGATGAGACCGGCCAGCCTTGCCATTATTCGTCTCCTGCAATCATCACAAGTGAACACGACTGCAAGATGTGGATAACAATTTCATTAGAATCAAATTGTTACCGTCAGCTAGCTGGGGTACCCCCCTTCAGAGTCTGTCAGGTGCTCTGTGCTACATGCTGACTACTGGCAAGCGAGGCTGGTCCACATCTGTCCGAGTCCATTCACAACAAGTCTCTTCTCACTCTAGATTGCCATTTGGTGAAACTGTGGCTCTCTCTCTGCAGTGGTGACAATGGAAGCTTCCACGGAGCTGCTAGCTAGCAGGCTGCAAGCAGGTTCTCTGAAGGATCTCCGAAGGTTCTCCGCTGCTTCAGCTGGTCTTGATGAGCACCTACGGACCGGGTCAATCAAGTGGTCCAGCTGAGCCCGAAGCTTCCACACACCCGGCACCCCCACCAACAATCCCAGAGCCACTTGTCAAGGGTAGGGAGGGAGGGGAAGAAAAAGCTGAACGGTGCTATGCACCTGAGGGCGTGAAGTGAGAAAACTGGCTGTAACGATGTTACAGTCAGTTTATGCAACTCTCTCACAACCGATGCCTCGGCGTGTGCTGATCGGGCCTAGCGGCCCGATCGGGCCTGAGCAGGGTCCCTGGGTCCCTAGATCTAACGATCAGGGAGCCTCCTGGCGATCAGGCCCTGCAGATCTAACGATCTGCAGGGGGCGCGAATCGGGAGCCGAGTTCGCGGCCCCCCCCCCGGCAGCTAGCGCTGCCAGATGGCGAGGCCATCTCTCCCCCCAGTGGACAGGCCGGCTGGGGGGCTGTGATCCGATTGCAGGCGGATAACCGAAATTATAGTGCCAATTATTTTGGATTATTCGTCTCCTGCAATCATCACAAGTGAACACGACTGCAAGATGTGGATAACAATTTCATTAGAACTAAATTGTTACCGTCAGCTAGCTGGGGTACCCCCCTTCAGAGTCTGTCAGGTGCTCTGTGCTACATGCTGACTACTGGCAAGCGAGGCTGGTCCACATCTGTCCGAGTCCATTCACAACAAGTCTCTCTCACTCTAGATTGCCATTTGGTGAAACTGTGGCTCTCTCTCTGCAGTGGTGACAATGGAAGCTTCCACGGAGCTGCTAGCTAGCAGGCTGCAAGCAGGTTGTCTGAAGGATCTCCGAAGGTTCTCCGCTGCTTCAGCTGGTCTTGATGAGCACCTACGGACCGGGTCAATCAAGTGGTCCAGCTGAGCCCGAAGCTTCCACACACCCAACTCGGGCTTGCCCCTAACGGTGGCCACACAGGCCTTGATGAACACCTACGGACCGGGTCAATCAAGGGGGGCAACACAGACTAGCACTAACGCGCCGTCGCCTGTCTAGCCTAACGGCTAGGCCCTGCCCTAGGGAAACACTGCAGCACTGAGACAGCACACCCAACCCCTCGGCAAGCACACTAGAGCAAGAGAGGGCCACGGGTGGAGCACGCACGTGGAGGCCTAGCGGCCAGCTCGGTGTGCTGCGGTGGCCGCAGCGGCGCCCTCGGCCATCGCTGAGGGGAGGAGCAGCTGCTGCTCCCGGCCGAGGTCGATGTACAGCTTGTAGCAGTCCGAGGCCCAGTCACCGTGGGCCGGGATAAGGTGGCCCGGCACCGCCAGCCCGGAGGCTGCCGTCGCCCCGCCCCGCCTGAAGGAGTGCCCCGAGTAGGCCTTCGGGTCCAGGCCCGCCCGCTCCGCCAGCTTGCGGAAGGTGCTCACAAAGAAGGAGTGGGTGAGGGGCTTGAGGCGGCCCTTTGCGTCCTCGATGCAGAAGAGGGGGCCGTCCTCCCCGAGCCCCGGGCCCTCCATGACCCGCTGAAGCGAGGTCACCGGGCAGAGAGGGGAGCCCGGCACGTGGCGCATCTGCACGTGGTGGTAGCGCTCGCCCGCCTGAATGGTCTTCGAGTGCCTCACTCTGATGTCGGCTGAGGCGCCGTCGGGGAAGGTCACGTCCGACCGCACCAAGTGCCCTCGCGGGTTCCACGCCGCCGCCTTCTCGACGGACACGTTGTCCTTTCTGAAGAAACAGAAGAAGCAAGTGTCCATGGCTGCAAAGACCACATTCTCGTTGAAGTTGTGGGGGTTGAGCACCCCCGCGATGAGGAGAAGCTCCTCGAACCCCATCGGCATCACTTGCTTGGACGGCGTGTCCCACCGTCGCCCACAGCCCTGCAGGACGGCATGCACCGCCCACCTCTGCCGCACCGGGACCCACTCGAAGCCGAGCTGCACGTGGAGTGCTCGCACCCCCGAAGTGTACTTCTTGGCCGTGTCGGGCTTCACCGCCCGCTCGGTGACCATGTACGCCACCCCATCTGCCAGCACCGCATCCTCCGCTGGCAGCA
>LGRX02033396.1:0-46793 GCA_001247695.2 Cymbomonas tetramitiformis
ATGAGTGTCAAGCCGTTCACCTCGCAGACTGCCAGGTAGAATTTCCAGTCCCCTGCCGTTGATCATTCAGGCGAGGCCGCAAATCGTCCGGCTGATGTTCTGGCGTTGAGCGGAGGTGCTACGCTCATCTTCCTCCGATGCCCTTTCTCGATGCGCTGCAGGCATACTCGGCATTCCGCCTCATACTTTTCCACAACGTCCAAAACATTTTCAGCAGTCACACCGGCGCACTTGTACTCAGCGCCGTGTTCATGGGCAACTTGTTGTCGACCAGAACTGTCCAATACCCATTCACCGTCGATAAGAAACATGGCGACTGAGTACAAGTGCGCCGGTGTGAATGCTAAAATTGTTTTGGACGCTGTGGAAAAGTATGAGGCGGAATGTCGAGTATGCCTGCAGTACATCGAGAAAGGGCATCGGAGGAAGATGAAGCCTGCTCACCTCTTACATCAAACGCCGTCTGGGCCCGGCGCATGCATGCTCGCTGCCGTGGACATTACTTCTCCACGACTCTTGCGACACCTCGCAGCGCCATGGACCCCCCAGCGTGGCAAGCGCATCGGGATACGCCCCCCCGGAAGATTTCCGAAGCTTGAGGCTTCCAGCGAGCCGCACGGCAGTCACTGCTGTTCTTTGTAGACGGTTGATGGGTGATGACGAACGAAGGGTGCCCCATCATCCTCGGCAGATTCGGAGGAGGGGGGCGCTTGTGACTCGATCCGGCGGGTGCCTCTGCGCCAGGTGGAGTTCTGGCCCGCGATGGTCCTCGGGGAGGTGCTGCTGCGAGGGCGAGAGCGCGTGGAAGGTGCTGCGGAGGAAGCTGGCGCCCTGGAGGCGCTGCGGCTGCAGCGCAACTTCCTGTGCGGCCGCGAGCGCGACGTCGAGGCCGAGGTGCCGCAGGGACTCCGGAGCCTCGGCGCCGGACTCTCCGGGCCAGGCTTCCACCCCACACTGCTCGACCTCTCCGACAACATTATTGGGCCTCAGGTGTCTGCATATACACCCGCAACGCTGCACCTTGCATGCTCTTTGCGGGTGGAGGGGTGTGTCAGGGGGGGAGCGGGGGGTTTAGTCATGCAGCTCCTTGCGAGCATCGTGCAGCAAGTTGTGTGCTTATACCACCCCCCCCAAAACATATGTTACCGTAACACATATATATATATATGTGTGTGACACGCCAATCGCGCCCCACGCCAATCGCGCCAAATGTCAGTCAAGTATATTTTTCTACGTTTTTTTTGTTGACCGTGGTTGAAGTTTGTTCAAATTGGAGTGCAACAGAATTTTTGTGGTTTCAGACTTTCAGAATCCGTGACTCCTGCTGCAGTAGAGCCGAATGACACATGTAGCTCCGTGACACAAACAGGATGTACAAGTATCCACGAAGCGACACGCCTGTTCAGCTCTGTTCCTTTTGCTCTTGCAAACAGGAACTTCACGGGTACCTACGGTACTCTGTGAGGCACACTGCAAATCCGATTTTGTAATTTTCTTCACTTGTTTCACCGGTAAAACAGTAGAGTAGGTAGTGACTAGACCACTTGGTTGTACGACGGCGATCGAACGACGACAGGAGATCTGACAGTGAAGTCGCGGGGACGGCGTTACGACTTCAAACGACGGCTTCACAGCGACTACGACAGTACGATTGACTTCACCGTTACTCCTCTGAGGGAGAGAGAATGGCTGGTTCTTCGAAGAGCAAGTCTACAGAGGATTTCCCTCCCCTCCCGGCGAAGCCAGACATCGGGCAGGCTTCCCCTTCCCCGGCAGCACCGTCCACTCAGGACGTGCTGTTACAACAAATTCTGACGATGCAAAAGCAGCAGGGGGAGCTGCTTGAGATGCAGAGGCAGCAGGCAGAGGATCATCGACTGCTGCGTGCTGAGCTTCAACGTCAAGCACAGATCAACGTTGAGCTGGAGGCGAAGGTGGCAGCGAAGCCTGGGACTTCTGACCCGGAATCCGCAGCCAAGTCCGCCGAGCAACTTCTGGAGAGAAGGAAGAAGCTGGACTATGTGCCAGCAGCCTCCGTCAACCCGTTCCCACCGAGGCCGGCGACACTGACAACGAGGATGCCGCAGTTGTACGACCTGCACGGCAGCAAGATGTACGACGCGCTCTCCAAGAAGTCCAACTCTTCGATGAAGTACGAGTGCATGGTTCTGGCTCCAGCGCTGTCTTACTTGCACGACGTGGTGAACGCGTGCAACCAGGCGTTGGACGTGAACGAAGACTCCGGATTGACGCTGAGAGAATGGCAAAAGCACTGCCACGAGGTTACCAACTCGGTCCACGGCGTGTACGCGTTGCTTTGCAACCGTTGGACGATGCTGGAACTGCGCGGGCAGCTGGAGCAGGAGCCTGGTTCTTCGCAGCGTGGAGGATCAGACGCTCCACGCGCAAAGCTGCAGTTCGTGGAGGACAGGGTCTACCAGGCAGCAGACGGCGTGGTGGCGGACGAGGTGTTGCAGCAATGGCTGAACGACTTCGACAAGAACCGCGGCAGAGCGATGCTGAACATTACGTCGAAGAACGCAGCGAGCGCGGAAACGCGGGTTGTAAAAGATCCACGGGACCGCGACCGCTGGAAGGAGCGTAAGAACAAAGAGAAGGACGGTACGAAGCAGCCTACCGACAAAGGCGGCGGCAAGGGCCGGGGCGGAAAGCCCGCGGCCGATGCGTGATGTGCGTGCCGCCACCCCGTCCAGCGCAACAGCCCTCTCCGGGCGCTGGACGGGGGAAACTCACCGTGCAACAGCAGGTGAGACAGCGGAGGGGAGCATGGCGCGCGGCGGGCGCCAGTTCCGAGGTGATGCAATGGATTACTCACGGGGGGAAGTTGAGGTGGAAGCGCAAGCCTCCGCCTCCGTTCGACCACGGGGTGTCACTGAGGGATGCTACGCGGCAGCAGCAGGTGTGGCTGGACGCGGAGAAGGAGAGGCTGCTGGAGAACGGTGCCTGGACGAGAGCGGCGAGAAGATCTCACGTTTCTCGCGCTTTTTTAGTGTCAAAACCGAGTACGAACAAGTGGAGACTGGTGGTGGACTTCCGATGGCTGAACCAGTGGTGTGTGAAAAATCGTGTGAAGATGGAGACGCTGAAGAAACTAAGGAGACTGGCGAAACCGGGCGACTGGTGCTTCAGCTTCGACCTCCAGGACGGTTTTCATGCGCTGGGAATCCACCCGGACTTCCAGAAGTTCATGCAGTTCGACCTGCAAGGGGACCTGCTTCAATGTTTAGCGATGCCGTTCGGATGGAGCGACGCTCCGAGAGTTTTCTGCAAGTTCGTACGCGTGATGGTGGAGGCTTTGCGTTCTCCACAGGCAGCGGAGGATCGCAGAGAAATCAAGAGACTGCGGGACGGTTCCGCAGTACGACAGCGATGGTCAGTCCGTCGCAGGACCGGTGGTGCTGGCGGGGACGCGAACCGTCACAGCGGAATGCGAGTGCTACCGTACATGGACGATTTTCTGGTGCTGGTCGACTCTCAGTGAGAAGGCTTTCTGCGTCGAGAGAAAGTTCAACTGGTGCTTCATCGACTTGGCCTACGGCGGAACGAGAAGAAGGGCCACTGGGAGCCTACGCAGGTGGTGGAGCACCTCGGGCTGGAGGTGGACCTGAAGCTGGGACAATTCCGTGTGACAGAACGACGGGTGCACAAAATCCACGCCAAGGCGAAGGAGATCCTGTGCGACGCTGCGAGAAATCGGAGGTGGATTCCTGCCAGGAGACTGGCGTCCTTCACGGGACTCTGCCAATCCGTGTACTTGGCAGTACCAGCGGCGCGGCTCTACCTACGGGAGCTCTACTTCGTGCTGGCGGAGAAGCGCAGCTGGGGAGCGAAGGTAAAAATCTCGCGTTCAGCTCGGGGGGACTTAGAATGGTGGTCCAGGCTGCCTGTGATGAGCAGGTGGAACGGGCGCAAGATCTGGAGATCCCCGACGAGAGCGAAGGTGCACACGGACTCTTCGATGACGGCGTGGGGAGGAGTGCTGAACCTGAAGTTCCCCGCGCGAGGTTTCTGGCCAGACGAGATGCGCTGCTGGCACATTACACACCTGGAGCTGGAGGCCGTGTACAAGACCGTTCAGGCGTTCCTGCAGGAGCTGGAGGGCAAGGTCGTACGACTCTACTGCGACAACCAGGCGGTGGTGGCGATGCTGTCACACTTCACCTCCAGAAACCCGGACCTGATGAGGAGAATGAGGAGACTCTGGCTGCTACTGGATCTGCACGACATCGAGTTGCAGGCTCGGTACATCCGCAGCGAGGCCAACGTGTGGGCCGACAACCTTTCGCGTTGCGAGGATTTGGACGACTGGAGGCTGAATCGGGACTGGTTCGTGTGGGCCAACAAGCAGTGGGGGCCCTACACAGTCGACCGGTTCGCTTCCGAGATCTCCGCGCAGCTTCCTCGGTACTACGCTGCGTGGAAGGACCCGAAGTGTGAAGGTGTGGACTCTCTGACGTACGACTGGCGGGGGGAGAACAATTGGGTGAACCCCCCGTGGGCGCTGCTGGACGAGGTGGCGCACAAGCTGCGGGAGGAGGGGGCCGCTGCTACGGTGGTGGCACCGTACTGGCCGGGTCAGTCCTGGTTCAGGGAGCTGGAAGCCCTGGCCACCGAGGTGGTGATCATGCCACGGCGCAGGGACCTGTTCACTCCGAGCAGGCTGGGAGGGTCCGAGCTGCGCGGGCCCTCGAAATGGGACGCTGTGATGTTCTTCATCGAGGCGCGCCCGTGAGTTACTACGCTGCTGAAGTACGAAGAAGCTCTGCTACGAGTACGACAGCAAGCAAGGTGACCGTGGGTACAAAAATCGAGGTGTTCTGGGAGGACGATGACTGCTTCTACCCGGGTGGGGTGAAGGAGTTCAACGAGGACGGAAAGGCGCACGTGCTGTACGACGACGGCGACGAGGAGACGCTAGACTTGTCCGAAGAGAACTTCAAAATCATCAACAGCACGGACGAGACGACAGACGCGGACGGCGAGAACACCGAGCGGAGCAGCGGAGGCGACTACGAAGAGTACAAGCGCGGTGGTGCTGTACAAAATTTCCTCACGCGCTCACTTTGTGAGCGGTGGAGGGGTGAGTTGGGACCTTCCCGGCTCACCGAACTGGCGGTGTCGATGCAGCAAAAGGCACTGCTGGACACGCCGAAGGACAACTACGGACCGAAGGCACGGCGATTCATTTTATTTTGTGAGCGTGACCAACGGCCGTGGCTGCCAGCGTCGGAGGCGACTGTGTTGCTGTACATCGCCTCTCTGTTGGAGGACGGGAACATCCAGTCGGCATCATTACAGCCGTACCTGTCCGCCATCAACAACTACCACGAGGACCTTGGTCACCCTGGACCGGCGAAGGGGCGCTCTGTGACCCGAGCTGTGAAGGGGATGGCGACCATCCAGGCGGAGCTGGCCGTGCAGGAGGAGAACATCGAGACCCAGCGGACGTGGCTGCCAGCAGCACACGTACGACGGGTGCACGAAGCAGCGCTGAAGTTAAATCCGAGATCGCCTGAGGAGCTGAAGCTACTGCGAGCCTTTACCTACGTGGTTGTGGCCTTCGTGACCTTCGGCAGACCGGACACGGGGACCTCGTCGTTGTCACGGCAGCACGTTCATTGTGGCGACGATGAGTTCTCAGTGGTGCTACTGAAGGAGAAGGGACGGCGACACCATCGAGTGAAGCGACGCCTTACGATCCCCTGGAAGGGGGTGGCTCTGTTGAAGGAGCTGATCGAGCACTGGGAGTTCTACCGTGACACAGCTTGGAGCATTTCTGCGAAGACTCAACCTGACGGCTACTGGCTGCTACCCGAGGACCCGAAGAACTTCAAGGCTTCCGTGGCTAATGACTGGATTGGTCTAGCTCTCAGCGAGCTGGACTGCAGACCTCCTGAAGGAGGTCACTTTTCTGCACACAGCACCCGGAAGGGTGCCACGACGTGTGCTCGAGCTGTGGGTGTTACAATGGAGAAAGTGTGCTTCCTGGGAGGCTGGTCACAGTTCTCTTCGGCAGTGCAACACTACATCGACCCGACAGCTCTGAGGGACACAGACATGGACTACTACTTCGCTTGGTTAACATGGTCACAGTGACAGAGATCAGATTTCTTGTGTGTGCCTCACAGTTTCATCTTTGGTTTCATGGCAAATGAGGATTCGAGCAAAAGAGAAATGTTCAAATTGGAGTGCAACAGAATTTTTGTGGTTTCAGACTTTCAGAATCCGTGACTCCTGCTGCAGTAGAGCCGAATGACACATGTAGCTCCGTGACACAAACAGGATGTACAAGTAGCCACGAAGCGACACGCCTGTTCAGCTCTGTTCCTTTTGCTCTTCCCACCGCTCCCGACCCAGAGGACTCTTTCCTTTTGGTGACGTGCACAGACAGTCTGGACATCTCATCAAAAACATGAATTTAGAAAGCATGTAAAAAGCACAAAATGCATTTTAAACACTTTACAAAATCATTTTAATGAAATGTATTGCAGTGCCTGCCTTTGGCAAATGAGGATTCGAGCAAAAGAGAAATGTACCTTTCAAATTGCAGTCTATATGGGGCGCGATTGGCCTGACATTTTTCACGCCAATCGCGCCGGGCGGGATTGGCGTGAATGGGGCGCGATTAATCGCGCCCGCGGGATTACGTAACATATATATATATATATATATATATCAGTGTGTGGCGTGATTGGGACATTGCACACCAACCCACATGATCACGAATCATGTGGCCATGGAGGCTGTGGCATCCCAATGCCACAGCCTCCATGCCATGAGGATGTGGCATTGTCGAGGGCGCTTGACCACGCACGGATGCGATGATGCGATGATTGGGAGCTGGCGAGGCGCCCGCCGAGGGCGGCATCTAGTTGTCTGATGGTGGCGCGGCGGTGTGCGTGCGGCGGCGGCAGGGCCTCAGCGCTTTGGCACAAGGGCTCATGTTCAGCGCGAGCCTCCAGGAGCTCCGCCTCGCGGACAATCCACTTTGTGGCCTCAACCCGAACGGCTACGGGACTTTCAACATCTCGGGGGTTGAGGAGCTCAGCCGCGCCCTCTGCCCACCGGGGCTGCCATCCCCAGCGCTATCGACCGGCCTGGGCGCCAGTCCCTCCAGCGCCGCCGGGGGCGCTGACGTACTCAGCACCGGACTGGACCAACGCTCCGGCAAACCAGCTAGCTCGGTCGCGGGCGTCCCCCATCCTGAACCTCTGGGATACGGCAGCCGCCCCGGCACCCCGAGCCGGCTCTCCGGGGCCTCCGGCTACGGCAGCAACCCAAGCATCACGGGACGCAGGGCCGCAGGCGTGCACCAGGGCCTCCAGGCGGCATCGTTGCACCAAACTTTGCGTGTGCTCGACCTTGCGGATTGTCAGATCTGTGACGAGGTGCGAGGGCGTCTCCCACCGGCCATCGACCCACACTGTACCACCGCTGCCTGGTGTGACGAGGTGCGAGGGCGTCTCCCTCCGGCCATCGCCCCGCTCTACCACCGCTGCCTGGTGTGACGAGGTGCGAGGGCGTCTCCCACGGCCATCGCCCCGCTCCACCACCGCTGCCTGGTGTGACGGAGTGGGCGTCTCCCTCCGGCCATCGCCCCGCTCTACCACCGCTGCGTGGTGTGACGAGGTGCGAGGGCGTCTCCCACCGGCCATCGCCCCGCTCTACCACCGCTGCCTGGTGTGATGAGGTGCGAGGGCGTCTCCCTCCGGCCATCGCCCCGCTCTACCACCGCTGCGTGGTGTGACGAGGTGCGAGGGCGTCTCCCACCGGCCATCGCCCCGCTCTACCACCGCTGCTGGGGGCGCGCCCATCGGCTTCGATTTTACCGCGACTTGCGTGTGAGCTCGCTCGGAGGTAAGGGGTTGCAGGGAGATGCACCGCACCCCTCCGACTTGCCAGCCAGAGGCTCTTGACTGCGGAGGTGCGCGCCGCAGCCGGCTGGGGGCGCACTAACTAGGGGGCTGTGGACGGTGGAGATTGCACCGCAGGGCGTGCGGGACATCGCGAAGGTGCTGCAGCCGCACGAGATGGCCGGGTCCTACAACACGACGCTGCAGCAGCTCAACCTTTCCGGCAACCGCATCGGCCCGAGAGGCATGGCGACGCTGGCCGCGGCTCTCAGCGAGGCCCCTTGCGGGGTTGTCAACACATCCCTCACGGCGCTCAACATGGAGAGGAACGAGATCACCAAACGAGGCGCTGACCTCGGGGGCCTCTCCGCTATGGCGGCCGCGCTGCGGGGCGCAGAGACAGCGGAGGCGGGCGGCGCGGGCAAGGCGCGGCGCCTGAAGGCAGGCGGGGAGCCGAGCCGAGCCGGCAGCGTGGCAAGTAGTGGGGCAAGGCCCTGCGGGCTCGCTTCATTGAATCTCATGGCGAACTGCCTGGGCGTCACAGGCTCCCAGCTGGTGCGTCACTCTGCCATTGGGCGTCACAGGCTCCCAGCTGGTGCGTCACTCTGCCATTGGGCGTCACAGGCTCCCAGCTGGTGCGTCACTCGGTCAGGGCCTGTATCGGGGAAGCATGAGACGGAAGGCGGCAATTTCTTTTGAGGGATGCTGCGGAGCAAGCAGCCTTCGTGAAGGGGAATCGGACCGTGCAGCATCACGAGGGGTGCATCGGAGGGCGTCGCCTGCCTGCTGCTGCAAACGGTGTGTGCTGCACGCGCGGTCGTCCCAGCTGTGATGCCATGGCGAACAAATAGGGCTGGTGGGGTCGGGTGTGGAGGCGCGCACCTGAAGCCGGCAGCCTGTGTCGGGGATGGAGGGAGGCTTTGAGTATGCAACGGTGGGCACAGTCGGTGGAGAGATGTGGTCTTTCACCGCAAAGGTCCACGGCAGCGTTCATTTGGATATATAGCGCGCGGAATTTCAGGATTTTGAAACTACCAAAAGCGATATGGGTTCTCATTCTCCGCGTTGCGGGTACCCACAGACTCAGTAGGAATGTGCGATAATATTATATAGCAACAAGTTACTTAGGTCAATACATGATCTTAGAATTCTCAACTTGGCTGGCTCCCGATAGTTGGGTTGGCGAAGCCCCGGCGCAAGGAATGGGTCGATCTAAAACCAAGACGGAGGTGCACGCACATAGCTCTGCTCGCGGACATTCGATGCACGTCAGAGGTTGATGTGCGCAGAGTGGCGCCCGCTCCTGCCGGCTCGTGATGCGGACTGTCTGCAATTTCCGGATAGGGCCGTATGTAGTTTTGATCGCAGGTCACCGCCCCCATCCGAGCAAGCTGTGCCCGAGTGAGCTTGTCCGCACACCGTTGTGTGCACATCTAACTTGAGCTCGTATCGTTGGCATAGCGCGTGCGTTCAAGCACTCAAGCAAGCCGCGCCGCGTGATTGGACTGAGACAGCAGAGTGCAGACATTGACTCACTGAATAAGATACGGTCATGATCACATATGTTGACAGATGTAGCTGTAGAGATTGTAAAGATTGCATCTAGTTGGCAATATTGCATCTATCGCCAAGCACAAAGGGGGCGACAGCGATCATTGCCTTGCATGTCTTAGGGTCATCGGTGTATAAAACAGCAGAGCCGGCGACCCTTTCGAAGGCCCCCTCAGAGAATCCCGGTATAGATGCATGCTCGTGCATAACTACTGATGCCCCGCGGATTTCTGCCAGAATTTTCCCTGGGGAAGTGCCAAAAATCCGCGTGGCATCAATAGTTATGCACGAGCATGCATCTATACCGGGATTCTCTGAGGGGGCATTCGAAAGTGTCGCCGGCTCTGCGGTTTTATGCACCGATGACCCTAAGACATGCAAGGCAATGATCGCTGTCGCCCCCTTTGTGCTTGGCGATAGATGCAATATTGCCAACTAGATGCAATCTTTACAATCTCTACAGCTACATCTTTCAACATATGTGATCATGACCGTATCTTCAAGCACTCAAACCCTAAACTAGAGCGCAGCCCTAAACTCCGCAGAGGGCACCACTGAGCGATGCTGCGGCGCGCAAACCCTCGCTCGGCTCGCAGGGATGGGGGAAACCGCCCGGATGACATGTGAGGTTGCAAGTCGTTTACGCGCAAAATTGCCCCATTTGCACACGTGGAACACCCTTTACCTCGGCCCTCAATAGTCTGTACTGGGTGCGAAGGGAAAGGTGAGTGGAAGGGAGCCTGAGAGAGGCGCGATGTGGCAGCGTCGATCTCTATGACGGTTGTGCGGTGATGACCGAGCGGGGCGGTAGGGAACAGTTCGTGGGCTTCAAGGCACTTTACTCCAGTTCTGTTGTATGGCGCGATCTCCGTAGGGCGAGAGGGAGTTGGAGACTGGGGACTCGGGGGCGATGCGGTATCTTAGAGGCCTGCGCGGCGGGAATGGGAGCGGCAGATTGTGGATGTGTTTCTGTCGAGCTTCACGTTGCGCACGCTGTCCGGGCTCCACCCCGAGGTAATCCCAGCACCCGTGGTGCGCGGAGGCCTCGTACCCGCAGCTAAACACAGTCGTGTCCCGTGAGGGTTGCCAGGGAGGAACTTCCTCCGACTGAACTGTGTTGCCACACGCTCCTTCGCATTGGCTCCAACGGCACGGATGATGGTGTGCGTGGTGTAGACGAGGCCGTACGCGGGAACTCTGTGCTTCCACGTGCAACAAGACCAATATGTATTATACGTAACACCTTGTAACTGAGTATCCTGACAGCGGCCACTTCTTATTTTCCATGTTTCGAGCTGCCGTGGATTGCAAGTTGCGGACCAGGTCGGATACGATGTACCCCGGTATGTAATAAAGTTTTGGTTCCTTGGTATGTGGGGGATATAGCACGGCTATATATATACAACTTGTATATATATATATATATATATATCAGGTTATTGCAGGGCTACAGTCTAGGCTTAGGGTGTGGCCTCCCTACGACTCAGATCTGCCCCCAAAGGATGTTGTAGCCTGATATATATATATTGCCGTGCTATGTGCTATATCCCCCACATACTGAGAAACAAAACTTTGTTTCATATCGGGGTACATCGTATCCGACCTGATCTGCAACTTGCAATCCACGACAGCTCTGAACGTGGAAAATAAGAAGTGGCCGTTGTTAATGTTGGAAACACCAACCTGGGATACTTGAGTTTTGCTAGGCTCTCCTTGGTCATCGTTTCATTAACGAGGAAGGGTGGTAGATTAGCTCCTATGACAATCAACCCGAGTCGCATGTCTGTTGCCAGTTATCTTGTGTGCGGTAGCTCTCCTTTGTTCCCTCCCTCTCCTGCACTCACCCTTCCCTTCCCACCAGTCTCTCCCTCAACGCTTTCCCCTGTAACTAAATGGCACTTCCGATAGGCACTCCCCATGCAGCCCGTGCAGTGAACACAAAATTCCCCCGGGTCAGTCGAGTCGATCTGTCGATGAGCGCAGCTGTGCTCCCAGCTGGAGGGTCCGGCCGTTTGCAAGTACTGCAGACGAATCCGGACCGAAGAGGAGGGCGAATGCGGGGAATGTGGTGGACATGGAGTGTCCTACGGGTGGGGGGGGGAGGGGAGGGGGTGACAGGAGAAGAGCCTCGACCTCAGCGGGGAGCATATCCGCTTTGACGACCTCATGCTGCTGTCCGCTGATATCTCCGTCAACACCACCATCACCGCCCTCGACGTCAGCAGCACGGGCATCGACGCGCCCGGTTTGCGCGCGCTCGCCGCTAGTCTCGGCACGGCACCCCCCGCCGCAAGGTCGGGCAGCTCAGGCGCGTACGACTGCGTAGCCGCTGAAGGGCGGCCCACGGCAGTAGCCGGCCAGGCACTGCGGAGCCTTGTGCTTTCCAACAACGTCCTCGCCGGTCGCGGCTCGAGGTGTGCGCCGCAGCCCGGGATCTTGCGTCCCAATTCCGCCGCCCGACTGGCGGAGTCTCGCACAGCTGCCATCACTGTGCTCCGAGGCGCTGGCGAGGGGCGGCTCTGTGGGCCTCCGCTTCGTAACTCCCTAGCCGTAGACTCCACGTGGCGCACAGGCGGCCTCATCGACCCTTGAAGAGGAGGAGCGCCTCCTTGGGGAAAGGCAGAAACGCACCTTGCATCACGGTTGACGTGGCAGGGAAGCCGGAGCGTGATGTGCGGGCGCCGGTGAGAAGTGTCCGGCAGGAGCATGCATGTGCTCGTCGCCGGCATCGCGCATCTGCCAATCCAGATGGCATCGGGGCCGGGGAGAGCTCAAGCCGCCACGTGCAGTTTCTCTCGCACCACGCGGCTCGCCAGGCATTGCCGGGGCGATCCAACGTGGCGCAGACGGAAAGTGACGCGAGAGGTTGAGGTCATGGACTCCGGTGTATCGAAGAAGCCCTCTGAGCGTTGAGGATGTGTGCCCCGCTCGCAGGGAGGAGGCGGTGCAGCTAGAGGGCATGAAGGCGCTCGGGGAGGCCCTGAGCTGCAACGACCGCCTGACGCTGCTCGACCTCTGCGGGAACCAGTTGGACGGGGAGGCCCTAGGATACCTCACTGCTGGCCTTCACGATAACGCCGCCCTGTCGCACCTCTACCTCTCCAGGTACCCCACCCGCCTTGGGTCACCTATGAACTCCGCGGCACCGATCGCTGTACTGTCATTCGACTCAGCGCACGACCTTGGCCGCCAATCGGATTGTTTACCGAGCCGTAGTTCCCTCATCGTTATTGAGGAGCAAGTCGATGGGGCCATTCTCCCTCGTACCAAGAGGCGCTTCGATTGGCGGACATCATTGATATAGCGGACCCAACGCCGGCCACCCTCCGGGCACGGAACGGCGGCGACCTTGAGCCCTCTTGAAGCTTGCAGAGCCCACGCATCGTTGTGGCAGGGGTTGGCGGGCTGCAGGGGAGGCTGCCACTGAAGTGTGCGGGTCCCGTATGAATATGATATGCGACAAAGTGTTAATGCTTCGAGCTATTGCAGAATGTGCAACGTCTTATGAAGATAGCGACACAGGAGGTCATCAAGATGATCCAGATAATTACGCGAACAATCGTCCCCAAGCTGTATGGTATCGCTTCATGCCTTTTGTCACATAATGTTGTGCAACTGACAGTTGCAAAGTGCGCATAATGCTTGTTCACGCACATATGCACATTTACAATTACTTACCCGACGTGTTCCACTAATCGGGACCGACGATCGCCACTTGTGTCCCCAAGCATCAAATCCACGGTTGAGAAAGTGAAGGCACTGCTCTCGTGTGCAGCGGCGACCGCTTCGGGCGCGATGGGTTGCACACCACTATCTGGGGACGCCGGCCAAACAATCAATCCCTGTTGGCATGACCTCCTGAAGCGACGGACTCCACATGTCTCGTCCAATCTCTTCCAAGGCTGAAAGCAACAAAACGAGCTCATGCGGGCTCTCCAACTCGACCAGCCGGATATCCACGATTGCCCCCTTCCTTTTCTTATCTCCGAAATTCACTGAAGCCTCTCTTCCTATGTGGCTCAACACGTCGTTCTTAAAAAAAGACCCAGATGGTAAATTCTTGCCGCCCTGGGATTTGCCATGTGGGTGTTTTTTTAAGAACGGGGTGTTGAGCAGCCTAGAGCTTCATTGAGCTTCGGAGATAAAAGGAAGAACACAGTGAATATCCCAGCAGTCGGCTAATTGCATGGCTCATTTGCTTTCAGCCTTTGGAAAGGGTGGGCATGAGGTCATGGCTCAGGGGTCATGCTGGCAAGTGTTGGCCGCGTCTGAGTGTCATCGCACCGAGTTGCCGCTGTGCTACTCAACGTGGTGCTGAGTTACAAGTGGCGTCGTCGGTTGATAGTAATAGTGTAAATGTACATATGTGCGTGTTTGCATTATGCGCACTTTGCAACTGTCAGTTGCACAACATTATGTGACAAAAGGCATGAAGCGATACCATACAGCTTGGGGACGATTGTTCGCGTAATTATCTGGATCATCTTGATGACCTCCTGTGTCGCTATCTTCATAAGACGTTGCACATTCTGCAATAGCTCGAACCATTAACACCGTCGAAGTAGGGCTAGCAGGTTTGTTGATTCAAAGTTTGCTGATTCCGTACGATACATTGTATTTTGATTTGTATGGACTTGTGTCACGATGGGGTTTATAGGCATGTTAGGTACTGTCCTTTTTCTCTTATGTCCACGCGGTTCACGGGTTGATGTGTTTTGTCCATATCTTATTTTTTCTTTGATATATTGAGGGTGTTGTTTAGTGTTTAAGGATGATTTCCGTATCTTGATTAATTTCTTTTCAGTTTTGTCGAGATTGTCTTTAGGGTATGCAATTGGAACAATTGCGGATTTATGAATATCCAGTTTCTTCATCTTACTATATAGTCGTTGCCATTTTGGGTCATCGCGGTATGTATTCATCATTACATGTTCACGAAAACGTTCTGATAGTGAACGTTATGTTTTCCCTATATGCACGTGTCTGGAGGAGAGTGATATTAGGGCATATACTTTCTCTTGTATCGTAGCATATATCGTTAATGTCTTTATTTCGTTTATTGAAGCAATTAATTGCCATCGGTGCATATTTAAGCAAATGATTTTTAACAGGACGGTTGTCGCATGTTAAATATTTCATTATCAGTAAATACTTTTTTAAGGCGAATTCATTTGTTATGTTCCAGTCATTCTTCTTCAGTACATGTGCATTCACTGTACAAGTACTCATGTACACAAACTGCTCTACCAGAGCAGATTTATTGTAAAGTTTTACCATAATGCTAGGAGTTGCAGCGTTCACATGCACAGGTATATTCTTGTCCGTTGGTCCTAGTTCTTGCATACTAGATAGTCATGCATTAGGGGTCTTCCCATCTCCTACTACGTACTTAGCGAAGTCGAAGGTCGCGGCCGTGTAGACCGATGCCTTTCCTAGATCAAGGAACCTGAGCAACTGAAGGCACTCAAGGTGGCACTCGATGAGGCTGGGATCACCTATAATGGTGATCTAGGAAAGGCATCGGTCTACAAGGCCGCGACCTTCGACTTCGCTAAGTACGTAGTAGGAGATGGGAAGACCCCTAATGCATGACTATCTAACTAAGCTGAATTTCCCTTATTTTAGCCCCCTGTTTGCGCCTGCCCCCAGCCCCACCCCATTTCCACACGACCATTGCATCAGATGGGCAAATTAACTTGATACTCCGTGTTCCGCACATTTAAATCGCCAAAATATGTTGCCCCAATGCTTTGCCATCCAGCCTTGGTGGTTGGGTAGCGCCCCCTCAGGTATGCGCCCAAGAGGTAGCGAATTTTCACACCCATCCCACCAATCCCCTGCACGAAGCCCAGTTGGTTCACACCACTTGGATGACCAAGTCGACTTCCACTCACCTACCACCGTGTATGCATGACGTACATGACCCAATCTACCTCTGGGTACCGACCATATGCCCCACCATGGCCGTATGTGACCACAGCACATCGCCTTCCACGGGGTATAGGCTTCTCCATCAGGTGATGGAGAGGATATCCAGCTTGCTAGTATGCAAGAACTAGGACCAACGGACAAGAATATACCTGTGCATGTGAACGTTGCAACTCCTAGCAATATGTTTACAATAAATCTGCTCTGGTAGAGCAGTTTGTGTGCATGAGTGCGTGTACAGTGAATGCACATGTACTGAAGAAGAATGACTGAAACATAACAAATGAATTCGCCTTAAAAAAGTATTTACTGATAATGGAATATTTAGCATGCGACAACCGTCCTGTTAAAAATCATTTGCTTAAATATGCACCGATGGCAATTAATTGCTTCAATAAACGAAATAAAGACATTAACGCTATATACTACGAAACAAGAGAACAAGCATATGCCCTAATATCACTCTCCTCCAGACACGTATATATAGGGAAAACATAACACTATCAGAACGTTTTCGTGAACATGTAATGATGAATACATACCGCGATGACCCAAAATGGCAACGACTATATAGTAAGATGAAGAAATTGGGTATTCATAAATTCGCAATTGTTCCAATTGCATACCCTAAAGACAATCTCGACAAAACTGAAAAGAAATTAATCAAGATATGGAAACCATCCTTAAACACTAAACAGCACCCTCAATATATCAAAGAAAAAATAAGATATGGACAAAACACATCAACCCGTGAACCGCGTGGACATAAGAGAAAAAGGACGGTACCTAACATGCCTATAAACTACATTGTGACACAAGTCCATACAAGTCAAAATACAATGTATTGTACGGAATCAACAAACTTTGAATCAACAAATCTGCTAACCCTACTTCGACACATCTCACATACAAATCGAGAACGACCGTTTGAAATAACGGTGACAAGAATTGCTTTTGACATTTCAGATTTCAGGCATATTCACAAAGAATTTACAAATGTCACTGTGAGTATAACAACAAAAGATGATGACGATATTACATAATTAAAAATACCAATCACAAAGATACAGCAATTGGTAAAATTTGGAGAATCAAAAACATTTACCGTAAATATTATAGACACACCAGATATAAACATTCTAGGGATAAGTTTACATCGGGGGCCGACATTTCATTTTAATCCACATCGGGGGCCGACATCTCATTTTAATCACATCGGGGCAGACACTTCATTTTAATCCACATCGGGGCCGACATTTGATTTTAATCCACATCGGGGGCAGACATCTCATTTTAATCTACATCGGGGGCCGACATTTGATTTTAATCTACATCGGGGGCTGACACGCTTTAACGTTTCACATCGGGTGTAGACATCTCATTTTAATCCACATCAGGGGGTTGACATTGCATAGCATGCGTAAAGAGAAGACACACGCAACTATATAATGTAAACGAAACATAACTACGCAAATCCAACCGGTAGATATGTAACTCGTATTACGATGAGCATATCTACCGGTTGGATTTGCGAAATAATGTTTTTTGGTGCCGCAAACGATGAAAGACTGTCTTGTTTGGCGAAATGAAACAGTTTTTCACTGCTGGACACTCCAAAAAACATTATTTCGCGAATCCAACCGGTAGATATTTTCATCGCGATATGATTTACATATCTACCGGTTGGATTTGCATAATTATGTTTCGTTTATATTATATCCTTACGTTGAAGGTAATGCATACCCCCCATGTGGATTAAAATGAGATGTCTACACCCGATGTGGATTAAAATGAGATGTCGGCCCCCGATGTAGATTAAAATGACATGTCAGCCCCCGATGTAGATTAAAATGACATGTCTACCTTCGATGTGGATTAAAATGGAAGGTCCGCCTCGATGTGGATTAAAATGAGATGTCTACACCCGATGTGAAATGTTTAGGCTTGTCAGCCCCCGATGTGGATTAAAATGAGATGTCGGCCCCCGATGTGGATTTAAATGAAATGTCGGCCCCCGATGTAGACTTATCCCAACATTCTATGTATAAAATGATATTAAATACTTGGAACATATAGGGAAATACACAACATCAAGATCTAAAGAACTACAAGAAATAGAACTACCGCAAATATTGAGATAGGGGGTACGTGAACGTACGGGTGGGGAAAAAATGGCCACTTGCATACATAAATGTTTGATTGTTTTGCAAGTTGGGTTCGTACGTTCGAACCCAAACCCAAAGCCAATAAATCTGCCTTAGAAATAAATTGCTCGTTTCGCGCACAATTAACTTGAAGCCTTGAGCTTCATGTAACTCAAAAAGATATACGTTGGCAGTATAATATGGATATGTAGATGAAGGATTTATTGAAAATTAATAGCAACACATGTACACGTTTTTTTAGTAGTTAAATTATTTGCTTGGGTAAATGTGGTGCTTAATTGGGTAGATGTCCATATGATATTCAGAAATATATGAGATTGGAGTAAATATAATTGTTATAAATTATGTAAAGCAAGTTAATTAATCGAAGTTCAAGGAAATTTGTGGCATTGAGGAAGGGCGAAGTAAGGTTTTCCCATTGAGAGCATTTGCGGCTTTGGAAACCTTTGGTTTAAGTAACCATATGTATTATAGTATTTTAGTCAAACGTAATATAACATCCCCAAACAAAGCAAAAAATTAAGCAATCCCCAACATCATTAAGCATACAACAGATTTAAGCAGGATATAGAGTAACATGCAGTAAATATGCAACAAGCATTGTATAGTCGGTAACATTCAAAGAAAGAAATGGTGTAAGTTGGAGAGATATTCATATATGTGGCTAGGTACCAATACTTTACAATAATTGGGTCATACTAGGCTACAATGTGGTTATCGGTCCTCTAAGTTGTGGTTTGCTTTGTTTTGACATGAACCTTATTGAGGAGGCCTCCCAGGATACCTGCATATGGTCCTAAGGTTAGCAGTTCCTGGGCAGATGTAGGCAGAGCAGATGGCACATATTGCTTCTTTACATATACCTGAATTCTCCTTTTTGGGGGATTTTCGCCCATTATTTGCGTTTGCTATTGCTTCAGCGTTGCTATTTTGCTTTTCTTCCTCTATTTGATCAAATTCTATCTTTTCAGACTTATGTTTCCTTTTTTGAAATACCTGGATGGAAGAAATTGCCAGAATGCGCACACGCAGTTCTTCTACTACAAGGGCCTTTAGGTAGTTATCTCGACTAATTGGTGCTTCACCAGTGGCTGATCCTGTGGGAATGGTTTTGTGTGGTTTTTGTTTGGTAGGTGGGGGTATCTTTTCATTGCCTCTAAGGAAGGGAATCGCGTTGTTGTTGATTGTAGTGTTTGGGTGTGAGGAGGTGAGAGGTATGACTGAATTTGATGTGTACCGATGTGTTGGATGGTGTTGTCAGTTGTCTATAGCCATGCAATTGCATAATGCCTACCTTCTCCTAGGCCAGTGTGTCCAGGATGGTTTTCGCTCGTTATCCTTGTCGCAGTATGCATGGACTCGGATAATGCCCGGCGCTTCATTGGCTCCGGCAGCTTAGTGTAGTCCAGAATGATTCCATAAGTAGGAATTTGTCTGACGATACCTGCCAGATTTGAAGTTTGAGAAGTTAGGTAGGCCATCAATAAGAATCTGGCAAAAGTTGTGTTACAGTGCGGGCCCGTTTTTAAGCAACAATGTATTAAGCGATGAGCGCTGCATTTCTAGTGCCCTTCATATTTAGCGGGGGTCCGATGTGTACCGATGTGTACTAGAAGAGCTTTGTGGCAAGGGTTGAGCGTTAGCATTTCAAGAAACCGAGATGTTCGTACCTCTAAAACTTTGAAGCTCCTTGAAATTATTGAAGCCCCCTAGAGCTCTTGCTCTCGGAATTCTTGCGCACATATTCTTCGCGCTATGAGAGGCCCTCCTACAAATGTTAACATGGTGTTCTTTCGCTCTCTCTCTCTGAGTGGCGCTAGCTAATTTCCAGCTCTTCTCTCGCTCGCTAGTGGTGGTGCATTGTGGCAAGGTTTGAGCGTTGGCATTTCAATAGACCAAAAAGTTCACACCTCTAAGCAGGCAGCACAATGAGTTCTTCAAGGTTGTGGCTTTCTGGTCTTTTGGCTTCTTTCGCAAGGAGTTCTTCAGGATTGTGGCTTTATTTCAGGAGTAGGCGTTCGTATGGTTAGAGCAAGTATGGATGTTAGAGTTATGGACAGTGGGTGTATGAACAGTCAGAGTTAACACTTAGCTGCCGCCATCGGCGAAATATTTGATATTGCAACGGTAAACCCCGATTGAAGCGCATCGATACAGTATGCGCGGTTGCTCTTGAGGCAATCGTTGATCGTAATTGTGATTTTAACATTATAAAGATGATGTCATTTACGAAAATTAATTTCTCACTAAATTAACTTTAAGTCGCATATGAACCGGCATATATTATCATGGTTCTTAAAAATTGTGCTTTACATTTCACATTACACATTAAATCAGGCTAAACAAAAAAACCAAAAAAATAAAAAATTTGGACACTTACAATTATTTAAAATACTTTCAAATGTGTTCACATGGCAAGTCTAATATCCTATCACTTTTGCGCAGCTGCCTTGCCGCGCGCGGGCTGCTTTGCCCTTGGCGCATTCTCCATTAAATTGACTGCTGCAGCCACAATATGATCAGGTTCCGCTTGCGGTGCTGCTGTCGGAAGGATGGGGGCTGCTGAGGCCCAAGCGCTAGGAGTTGCGACAGCTGTGGCAACGACGCGAGTTGCGAAAAGGGACACCGGTGTCATCGAGGGAGTCGACGAGGCGGATTTTGTTTTCTTGAAAGGCGGAGGAGTGTATTCCACCGCCGCATCGGTGTCGTCCTCACCGAATACCTTGTAGTTGGAATGCCATGTTGGTGGTGCACCAAACTCCAAGGTGAAGCTCCATCCTTGGAGTTTGGTGCGCCACCAACATGGCGTTCCAACTACAAGGTATTCGGTGAGGACGACACCGATGCGGCGGTGGAATACACTCCTCCGCCTTTCAAGAAAACAAAATCCGCCTCGTCGACTCCCTCGATGACACCGGTGTCCCTTTTCGCAACTCGCGTCGCTGCCACAGCTGACGCAACTCCTAGCGCTTGGGCCTCAGCAGCCCCCATCCTTCCGACAGCAGCACCGCAAGCGGAACCTGATCATATTGTGGTTGCAGCAGTCAATTTAATGGAGAATTCGTCAAGAGCAAAGCAGCCCGCGCGCGGCAAGGCAGCTGCGCAAAAGTGATAGGATATTAGACTTGCCATGTGAACACATTTGAAAGTATTTTAAATAATTGTAAGTGTCCAAAAATTTTATTTTTTTGGTTTTTTTGTTTAGCTTGATTTAATGTGTAATGTGAAATGTAAAGCACAATTTTTAAGAACCATGATAATATATGCCGGTTCATATGCAACTTAAAGTTAATTTAGTGAGAAATTGATTTTCGTAAATGACATCAACTTTATAATGTTAAAATCACAATTACGATTAACGATTGCCTCAAGAGCAACCGCGCATACTGTATCGATGCGCTTCAATCGGGTTTTACCGTTGCGATATCAAATATTTCGCCGATGGCGGCTGCTAAGTGTTAACTTTGACTGTCCATACACCCACTGTCCATAACTCTAACATCCAGAACCCCTTGCTCTAACCATACGAACGCCTACTCTTGAAAGCCACAATCCTGAAGAACTCCTTGCGAAAGAAGCCAAAAGACCAGAAAGCCACAACCCTGAAGAACGCATTGTGCTGCCTGCTTAGAGGTGTGAACTTTTTGGTCTATTGAAATGCCAACGCTCAAACCTTGCCACAATGCACCACCACCAGCGAGCGAGAGAAGAGCTGGAAATTAGCTAGCGCCACTCAGAGAGAGAGCGAAAGAACACCATGTTAACATTTGTAGGAGGGCCTCTCATAGCGCGAAGAATATGTGCGCAGGAATTCCGAGAGCAAGAGCTCTAGGGGGCTTCAATAATTTCAAGGAGCTTCAAAGTTTCAGAGGTGCGAACATCTCGGTTTCTTGAAATTCTAACGCTCAACCCTTGCCACAAAGCTCTTCTGGTACACATCAGGTACGCAGGGGTCCGTTTTTTGCTAGCAGACTCCTCTGACGATCATGGCGGCGATTTTTAATGATTCTCATTGGGGTAAAGTTTTGGTGCGAATCAAGAATGGATAACAACTTTAGAAGTTAGTTTTGGCAAATATTTCCACCAACGGCGTCAATTTAAGGACCATGTGATAGACCATCACGATCATGGCTGCGATTTTGGCGCCGCAATAATTTTGTTCTTTAATCATTTTCATTGGGGTAAAGTTTTGGTGCGAGTCATGATCGGATAGCAACTTTAGAATTAGATTTGGTCCCCATGATTAGATTTTAAACGGTTTCAATTTAAGGACCATGTGATAGGCCCATTGATGATTTACATGCCTCAAATATCTACATCTTATTTATGTGCAACTTAAAGGTGCATTCGAACTGAGTAGATCTCATTTCGAGTTTTGTTATTACTTCTAAAGGAAGATTTGTTATTACGTATGCAATGGAGTTGCGTATGTTACCCCCCAACCCCCTTACCCCCGCCCCTGACCCCAGGCTCTGCAACATTTTAATATCTACATTTTAATATCTGTGGGTAGTATAAAATTGTTCCGATCCATTTTTAATGATCTAATATGTAGCATAAATTGTATTACTTTGTATCACATCGCCGATATAAAAAGAGTTCTCCAATTTTATATTGAATCTAGGAGTCGTTAGCCGACGAAAGTCTATAAACGAAAAATTAAGGTATTAACCTCCTAGTTTTATGGCCCGCCCCGCGAGTGATCGACATCTGGTCTCAAAATCGAAAGTAATGAATTGATGATACCACAATGCATCCGTATAAATATGGTAATATATAGTAAACATTTAACTTGGGGCGTTCTATGCGTGTATGGATAGCATTCACTGTGTCTGAATTCCCGTTATGTAAACCTCGGCTAATTTTGTTCCGCAATATATATATATGTATATTTTCGCTCCCGTCGTGAAGATTTATATCGGCCGCATATCGATAAAAGAGCCTTCCCCATGGCCCCCTGGGGAAGATGCATGCACCACAAATGACGCGCCTTGGCGGCTCTATACCGCACATATCGGGGTGGGATAAGGTAGTGTGGTTATGAAGACATATCGAGGGCTTCATGGCTGAGCGGATCGGAGAGATGGCGCGATTCAACAGCCTGTACCAAGTCGAGACCAGCACACACGTCGTGCAGCTCAGCGAGCACCTCCACCGAGTCGAATGGGGGTGTCAAGTGTCGGGCGGTTGGCGAGGGGCAGTGAGAGCGGTCAGGCCCTCAGAGGCGGCCATGATAATAACGCTCACATGCCTTCTGGCTGATTTTGGAAATTCAAGTCGATTCGTGCTCTTGAACACCGTCACCTGTTCATAAAGCATTTGGGAAAGCTGGGGCACACGTCCGACTCGATTCTGACCGAATTGCCCAAGTTATTCGGGCAGACGTATCGATATTGTTCCCTGGTCACAACGACAGTGTTCACTGTTCACGACACTTGAACTACTTGAGGAGCGCGAGCCTCTTAGCGTTGCGTGATTTTGGTTATAAATAACGCCCGAGGAAATGAATCGGCGCTCGCGGTGGAGCAGTTATACGCGACGCTGACGTCAGACATGATAGTCTGCATTGATTATATATGTTGTACGATAACCACTAAAGGGAGGGGGCTCCGCCCCCCTGCACTCCCTTTCCTGAATTATATTATTAACAGCTTGGGCTATGACAACATACAGTGTGTCACCGCACCGTGAGAGACAGAGAGTGGTTATGGTTTGTGTCTACCCCACCTCCCTCCTCCCCCTCCTCCACACCTAGGGGGGGGAGGTAACCACTCTTAGCTCAATATCCAGAATTTATATATGCTCTACAACGGGGTGACCCCGATATATTTATATTCCACGCACTTCTCTATCATATTGCGATGACACCAACGGCTATGACACGATGGGTTTTCGGCGGTGTGGTAAAGTGTAAAGTGTCACTGCGTGTCACGATGGCTTCTCTCTCGTAGACCGATAGGAAATCGAATAGATGGGCTTCATTTCCTTGCTCGTTTGTTGTTTTTGGGTTTGCTTTTGAGATGTCATTTTGAATTTATATATGCTCTACAGCGGGGTGGGCCCAATATATTTATATTCCACGCACTGCTCTTTCATACTACGATGACACCAACGGCTATGACATGATGGGCTTTCGGCAGTGTGGTGAAGTCTACAGTGTCACTGCGTGTCACGATGGCTTCTCTCTCGTAAACCAATAGGAAACCGAATAGATGGGCTTCACCTTACCACTGTTAAGATCGGGATTTTTCAAAAGAGGGGGAATCTCCGATTTCATCTCCTATTTTTTCCCCAATATTATACACAAACGAAATACATAAAAAAACTTAAAACTAAGATCTTGTGCTAAGGCAAGACTATCGGCAATACTGCTCATGAAGAGATATAAAATGAGAAAATTTCCAAAAATATCAGTGTCAATACCATACGCCCATGACATCCCAAGAACTGCTATAAAACGGGAAATGATAAAAATGATAACTGAAATGGAAATTCCAGAGATAGTAAAATTAAAAATTAAAGAAAATACTCGAGTAGTATTTTCAAAAAGAAGATCCATATCAGATCTACTAATTAATCATAGAGAAATGAGCAAAACGTGGGACCCAGAACAACCACAACAATGTGCATGCCACATCATCAGAAATATAACTGATAAAAATGAACAACCAGTGACACATACATGTGGCCACCTGAGCATAAGGGGTGACCATACAACACATAAGATACTACACATATCCGCAAAAACGATTCCAACACCCATGAAAAGCGCACATGCCGGGAGAATAGAAAAAATACTGGAAAAAATGCATGAATCGCTAGGACCACGCAAAGACTACTATAAACAATGGCCAGATATTAAATATAGACTATCACATTTAATACAGACAAAAGACGAAACCTGTATAAATCCGATCATCATCTGTATTGACTATGATGTAAAAGAACTAGCACACGACATAAGACCAGCAATTATACTACCGGCGGATAAAAATCCAGGATGCTTGGTGATACAATGCCCATTAGTATGCCATTGTGCGATAATGAACAATTTCATTAATGATACGAAACACTATCAACAAGAAAAAATGACGGAAAGTGAAATTTTGGGGAAATGGTCAGAAGAATATAAACAGAATACCTTCGATAAAATAACTAGATTTAGAAAAGAGGGATCTCTTCCATATACATACATGCTGAACAAGTTTAAAGATTTGAAAAAAGTAAGACCAATTGTAGCATATGCATGACATCCTATGAAAAATCTACTAAACTTAGCCTGCAGAGCTCTGAACCACATGCTAAAATCAATGCACATATGTCACTTTACATTATATGACACCTTACATCTGAAAGAAAAATTAAAAGCTCTAAGCCACCGAATGAAATTCTTTGGAAATGACAACACTTTGGTGCGACAGTTTGATGTAAAAAACATGTACACAAAACTTCCACACGGTGACATAATGAGAGCAATTGATTGGATTATTTCGAAATTTAAATCGGAAAAAAGATCTTATAGAGTAAACGTAACAAGGAAAGGACGAGCAGGAGTAATGAGGGGAAGGAGCTTCAAGCCCCTAAAATCAGCTGAAATAAACTACATTCAATTACGAAATATTGTCCTACACGGCCTTAATAATACATACTTTACAGTGGGGAAAAAACACGTTCTACGCCAAACATACGGAATACCAATGGGAAGCCCACTGAGCCCAGCTCTAGCAACAATCGTATGCGCATATTATGAACACAGATGCCTAACGAATTTAGGCTATAAAAAACACCTATGTGCGGGTGCACGATTTATGGACGACGGATTCATCGTTGTTGGATATAACTCAAAATGTTTTTAAAAAATCGAAAGATCAAGCCGAAAAAATACTGACCACAATCATGACATCATATCATAAAAACTTAGAATTAGAAATGATGCCGATTAAAGATAATATAGCTCAATATCTAGAAGCGGAAATTAAAGTAAATCAAACAGAATTTACGATCTCACCTTGGATGAAAAATAAAGAATCAATTCAAACTACCGGGAAACTAAAACCGCTCAGATTTGCACATGGAACATCTTACACAGCAGAAAAAATAAGATGTGCTACAATACAATCAATATTACACAGACTATGGGGCCTTTGCAGGTACGGAGGGTCCAGAAACGTCACTTTTCAGCCAAAAACAAGGTAGGGTTTGGGTTTGGGTTCATAGCATACAAACCGTCACAGGTATTTAGGATCTGAAAATTGCGTTTTTTTTCCAGCTCAATTCCAGATCGTTGCAAAACACCCGAGAACTCGAATCGAAGAATTGGATCATTGACATCGATCGCAAAACGGTGACGAAAGTGACGCTTTCGTCACCGTTTTGCAATCGATGTCACGACTTCAAAATTTCGATTCGAGTTTTAGGGATTATTGCATCAAACTACAATTGAGCTGAAAAAAAATACGCACTTTTCAGAACGTGAATACCTATAGCAGTTCGCATTCTATGAACGCATACCTCAAGTGTTTTTTTTGCAGTTTTCTATAGAATACGACAGGGTTTGCTGCTTAAAATAATGCTTTCTAAATGCCACCAAGTGAGCTATTGCTATCACTTCCGACGATTTTCTTGCTCCAATATGTGTATGTTATCTCACTTGGTCTTGCAAATCAAGATTGACATGCTCCCTTGCCGCAGCCGTGGGGGAAAGGGGCGCCAGGTGCCAAATGTGCACTTTCTGGACCAGAAAGTCATCGATGATGCACTTGAAATAGAGCACACTAGGAAGACGAGAGACAATGCATGATGGAAAGGCAATTACTATATAAGTATACATTACATTTTGAAGCCGGTGGGCACGTGTAAAGCACATTTAATGCATGAAAATCACATGATTTTGTATTTACAGAGCTCTGTTTTTTAGGGTTTCTGCAAAACTAATGCTTGCTAAGTGCCACTATATTAGCTTCGGCTATCGCTTCCAACAAGTTTCTTGCTCATATATGTGTATACTAAAGTGTTATAGCCTCTCGCTATGATATATCCTTCATATATGTGCCCATATAGGTCATTTTGTCTCGAAACCCTAAAATATAGCCATTTTCCTGAATGGCCGCCTTTGGATCCTCGGTACCTGCAAAGGCCCTATGGAGAAACTCGAGTTTTGAAACAGATTTCCTAGATGCAGTAAAAATGCTTATGATTGAAATTAAATTAAATTCCTATGGATACAGAATATGTAAACAAGCATTACGATTTTTTCAACAAAGAGTATTAGACAAAAATGATGGTGTAACAATATCATTGTTGGACCTATTATAAAATCTACGCCTGTATGGTGTAGTACTACAGGCTATACTTGACCTGCGAAAAAACAAAGACAATACCGAAAGTGTAAGTAAGTAACAAAAACACTAAACATAAACATAAACACATACAAACATTCTGACTGAAAACACCTGAACGAATAAAAACCCTACAACAAGACACGGTGACAGCGCAGCAACGCACCGTATCCAACTATATAAAAAAACAACGAATTAAAACACGTTTTAAACGCGATAAGACAGTGCATAAATGCCCATAACTCTACTGAACGAATAAGGGAAAGACCGAAAGATATTTTATCGAAGCTCGAACGACTCGGAGCTCGAATACCCTATGACAGAACGACAGCGTGGGAACTAAAGGATAATTATACCTTCCTACACATATTCGACTTTGACCTTAAGAACTTTAAGAAACCCTTCACAAACGTATTGTCTCAGAAAAGCAAGCTGAGGACGGAGTCTTGGCAAACTCCGAAACCACAAACCACTACAGGATGTATTGAACCAAGATGAAGAGGAAGACTGAAGACTGAAGAAACTAAGATCCGAAAGGGTCGTAATGAAAAATGAGTGTTGCTCCCATAAGGACAGCGATGACGAACTTATCTGAGTATATATAGAACCAATGGTGCAGTGATAGCACAACAATCCGGTAATTGTGGACGGTGGGTTTGATTCCCCCTTGGTTCACCTTTGGAAAAAATATACAAAGATATGACAAATCAGCTCTAAAAAGGATGACGCGAAAAATTGAAATGAGAAAATATATGAACACTTTGTCGCACATCATATTCATACCATATTCATACGGATCCGCTGTGCCCAACCACGGCCAAAATGTATACACTGAGCGGCTACACGCCGCAGTCACGACACTCCCACGTTCAAGCAACCAGGCGGCTGAGCGTGCCGAGGCTCATCCAACTGCGGCTGACCTTGCGCCCCGGCTGCTTCACCCAGGCTCCTGTCCCTACGCGTAGTCCTGCGCTGCCCGCCCACGGCATTGCCGGGTGAACATGCGGGCCGTTCCCCAGCGAGCTCTTACAGGGCGAGGATATCCCTCCACCCCGAGGGGGTTGCTGCCATTAGACACGCCGCGGGCCGCACCGTGGGCAGACCTCGAGGCGCAGCACTCCGGCAGGGCGGGGCTTGTCCAAGCGGGGTGTGCCACGCAAGCACGAATCGGGGCAGGAAGGGTAGGCGACCGAGCACCTCTGCGGGGCAGGTAGGGTAGGCGCAGCTCGGCGCGGCCAATGCACGGCAGCAGACCGGCAGTTCGAGGGAGCCTCGAGGCTGAGGAGGGAAGGGAGGGGCAGGAATCCGCTGAGCTGGCTCGGCCTGAAGCACCTATCAGAACAGGTGGGTGCCTCGAATGACCGTGTGCCGTCCGCTGGCGCGCAAGCCGACGTCTCCCAAGCATTTGCCGTGTTCCGTGTGTACGGCGTTGTTGGGCGTCCCTGCAATGTCGAGCCGCGATACCGCCGGCAGGCGAGCTGCCGGTCTCCCGGGAAGCTCGGCCGTCGACTGGGAGCACTGCGGTGCGCCCATGTGACCGCGGGTGGCGCGCAAGAGTGCGGCGGTTTCGATGACGGTGACGCGCCGCGGATGCCGGGCGGCGCAGGCGCTGAGCTCGCCGAACAGAGCGGACTCGGGATCGATGGAGGAGCTGATGCTCGACCACTGCGACCTGGCCGGGCGGACGGATCTCTCCCAACGCGAGGTCACCGCTGGGTTGATGGCGCTGAGCAAGGAGCTCATGAGCTGCAGCACCGACCGCCTCGCCACGCTCAGCCTCACCTCCAACAACATCGGAGCAGAGGGCGTGCAGGTCCGCGGCCGCGCCACCAGATCCCGGGCGGCATCCTTGAGGGCACCCTTGAGGGCACCCTTGAGATACTCTGAGGCGATATTGATATGTGCGGGGGGGGGGAGGAGGGGGAGAGGAGGGGAGGCAGGTGCTTGTGGAGGGGCTTGCTCGCAATCAGGGTTTAACTGCGCTCTATTTGAGCCAGAACCCGATCGGATCATTGGGAGCCGAAGCACTTGCCGCTGCGTTTTACCAGTGCGCACCCCACTACCACCATCGCCGCCTCTGTCAAGCCGTGCGCCGCCTCTGTCAAGTCGCGCGCCGCCTCTGTCAAGTCGCGCGCTGCCTCTGTCAAGCCGCGCGCCGCCTCTGTCAAGCCACGCGCAGCCGCCCCTGAGCAGAGCCCCCGAGTAGAGCCGCCTTCATGGAGCGCTGTGTCTGCCCTTCGTCGGATCGCAGCGGACTGCTCCGCAAGGAAGTGGGCACCTGCCGAGCACATGCCAATGGCGCGGGGAGTGCCACGTGGCGCAAAGCCTAAATACGACGCCTGGTGTTACACCTCAGGCACGCAGAGACACGGCAGCGGCGCTGTTTGCGCATGTGCCCGCTGCGAGGCATACCGTAGAGTGCGGTCATCTGTACGGTCGCTTGCATTTGTGCTCTGAGAAGATTGTTGTACACAGCGCTGCGTGCCTGCGGCGTCTGTGTCTACCGATTCACTTCCCTACTGAAGGTTGTCAGCGAGCTTTCGCTTCTTCCTATGAGTCGAGTTATAAAAGTTTACTCGACTCTTTTATAGCTCGACTCATAGTGACAAGCAAAAGCTCGCTGACAATCGACAGCAGGGAAGTGAATCGGTAGACACAGACGCCGCAGGCACGCAAGGTTGTGCCTCACGACGTTGTGGTATATATAAGAGAAACATCTTGTAGAAAATACAAGTGATTATTTTCTCCTCTTCTCTGCCCAAATTTGCGCCTGAATCTTCTCAGAGCACAAATGCAAGCGATCGTACAGATGACCGCACTCTGCGGTATGCCTCGCAGCGGGCACATGCGCAGACAGCACTATATTCATGCAGAATCGCGCGATTCGTTCACGAACATGCCCCACATCTGGCATCAGAGTGTTCACGAACGAGTCGCGTGAATATAGTGAATATAGTGCTGTGAATATAGTGCACGAACGAGTCTGCGTGAATATAGTGCTGCAGAGACGTCTGCAGGCGGGCACGCGACGCACCTAAGCTAGGGATCTCTTCATGTCACAGCGGGCGGCGTGCTGACGTGGCGCTGGTGCTGTGGGTTCCAGGAGCTCGGACGACTCACCGCGGCCTTGCAACACGCGACTACGGGAGCTTCATCTGGATGGCTGCTCGCTGCTTGCCGCCTCTCCCGGCGCGGGCTCCAGCACCGACGTCGCAGGCATTCGGTGCGAGGGCGCTGCGCTGCTTCGCAACCTCTGCTCCTTGCCCGCACGGCGTGCAATGAACGCCACGTGAGCATAGTCGCGGAAGGCAGGAGGCAGCAGCTCGAGGGAGCTCCGGGAGGTCGCGCCGGCTGCCGGCTGCCGGCAGCATCTTCCCGGCGGCCTCGCAGCGCGCTTCGCTGGTTTCGAGGCGCCTCGGGGTCGCGTATGCCATGGAGTGGACGGGCATTGCCCGGGGAGGCTGCCAGTCCACGCTGGCTGGAGTGCCCTAGCTAGAGACGGCGGCGCATCGGCTGTTGCGCACGGCAACGGTGGCTTGGCCTTCTTCGAGCGAATTCAGATGGAAGGGACGCGCTGAGTTCTCGGGCAGCGTCCTCCGTGCCACTGCCATTGCGATGACCAGCCGCGGGGTGGTGCGGGGGTCACCTGTCAGGGCGCTTGGGCGAGTGGTAGGGCAGCGGCCAGGTGGAGATTTAGTGCTGAATGTCGCAGATAACGCCTTGGGAAAGGTCGGCTGCTATAAGCTTGGGGCTGAGCTGAAGGCACTGGTGAGTAAGCCGCGCAACGCCTTCACGCGGATCGACCTCTCCACCAATGGCGTGCCGCAGAAAGAGCTGAATCTTCTGCTCGTGGTCCTCCAGAGTTACCAGGTGCGCTCCGCAGTCCGCGACACAGGTCACGACGTGTGGCACAGGTCGTGCAGGCAGGCCGTCGCTTCGGGAGGCAAGTTGATGAGTCTGCTTGTGCTGAGCTGCGGATTCCTTTCTGAGGGCGCCGGGAGGCGGAGCGGAGTAGAGGCGAGAAGGGCGTGGCGCTCGGTCCTGATGGCGTCTCTTTATGTGTGTTTACTGATGCCGGTTTCAGCATCGGTGACTGTCGGTCACTATCTTTGGCGGCAAACGCATTCACGCCAGCCACACCGCCCACCGCCCGCGAGGCTTGGAGCATGCCGCCGGCACTCTCGGATGGAGAGCTCTCGCGTGTGCATTGCGTGTCCCGCGGGTCCCGCGAGTGCGCGCTTTCCTCAACGCATCTGAAACCCCCTCCCTCCCCCATTCCCTCCCGGCAGGCATCGGTGGAGGTGGTGCTCGATGGTCGCGTGCAGCAACTGTCGATGAATCAAGAAGAAGGTCCATTGGCCTCCTGAAAGCTGCCCAATCAGGGCCGCCTGACACCTGTTACAGCAGCTTCAGCAAGGACATCATTCTGTCTGGGAAGACCCCATCCACTCGAATGTCATCCACGCAAATGTCATCCACTCAAATGTCATCCACGCAAATGTCATCCACTCGAATGTCATCCGCGCAAATGTCATCCACTCGAATGTCATCCGCGCAAATGTCATCCGTGCAAGTGTCATCAGCTCAAATGTCATCGGCGCAAGTAACATTAGCTTAAGTGCCATCGGCACAAGTATCGTCAGCTCAAGTGTCATCAGCTCAAGTGTCATCAGCCTAAGTGTCATCAGCCTAAGTGTCATCGGCACAAGTGTCATCAGCTCAAATGGCATCGGCACAAATGCTGTCAGTTCCGTATGACTTATGGTGTATGACGTCTGTGCTGCCAGCATGTAGCCGCGATCAGGGCACTGCTGACGCTGAGGTTACATGCGAAGCGGAGAACGCAATTGCGCGCACTCCTGTACTGGTAGCAGCAGCCAATCCCGCGCACTCCTGTACTAGTAGCAGGCGCACTCCTATACTAGTAGCAGCCGCCAATCGTGCGCACTCCTGTACGAGTAGCAGCGGCCAATCACGCGCACTCCTGTACACTCCTGTAGCAGCAGCGCGGCGTTGTGGCCAAGCTGCGCTCCTCCTCAGGGAGGAGGCGCAGTGCATTTCTCCGACCGTGCGCGGAGGGAGAGAGCGGTGCGCGCAGTTCCAATGCGGCTCCTCAGTCCGACTGCGACTCCAACCCCAACTCCATACTCCCCCACTCCCCACCCCCTTGCCCCCCCTATAAAAGACCCTAGGCTCCAATCTTCCGAGCCCCCAGCCGTGGCCTGCGCCAACCCGTCTCCTCATCCCAAAATAGATAGTCAAACAGCCGAATGAGCAACCAAGCTGAGCCCTCGCACGGGACTGGATGGATGGCAGATATCGCTCCCTCGATCACAAGCCCGCAATCCAACATCTCCAGGTGCACCCCAGCGCCTATTCATGTAGAAGTTGTGAGTGGACTCCCACTTGAGAGCGCCCTCCATTCCTGGAGGGGGTCTGCGCCATCGACGAGACCGTCAGGTAGCAGATCGACGGTGGCAGATCGGGGTCGGAATATGTTTGCTCGCGATCAAAATGGTGGTGCATATGCGTGTTTGCCATGTGAGGTGGCACACTCACAATCCTCGCCGCCATTCTAACAAATTCACTGGGACGGCCTGCCACTGTTGGCCACAGAGGAGTGATTGCGGAGCCTGTGGTCCTGTTTTCACCGTGCGGTATCCGCACTACGTTGTCTGAAGCTACCTCAAGTGCTGATGACCAGCCGATGTGACAGGCCCCCTTCCGATGGCCCTGTGGCCCGGCATGCATCACCGCCGTGTTCTTTTCGGTCCATTCTATGCGAGCCACCAAGGTTATGACAGCTTGAGCGGCATGGCGCAGGGCCAGCCTATTGCGGGTTTAGTGTCCCGAGAAATGACTGAAGTGCATTGTTGAAGCAGCATTTTGGGAATGCCGAGAACACATTCTCGCTTTCTTCGCTCGAATCTTCTTCTGCCAGGCCGGCCAGGATGTGTTGGTCACGTTTTGAGATTGCGTTCTCGGAGAGTGAGAATGATGCACTCTTGCCTGCCGATACCATCGCGATGTGCTCCGGCAGCGATGCGTCGCCATTTCTCCTCTGGGCGACGCTGCCCGGTGAAAACCAAGAATGCAGTTTCGGAAATGTTAAGCCGCGCCCCCCTTCGTGCTAAGGAAGTTCGCGAGAACGCATTCTCGCAAGACAATCCCGAATCTGCCGCACGGCGTGTGATACGTCCGCACGCAGTCGGCCGCAGACATTGGCACAATATTACTTAGCAGAACTGCATTCCCATCTTTTCGAGAATAGAGAGGTTCCGCAAAGTAGCGGAGAACTAAGAACTAAGTGTGACGCCACGTCAGCATCGTGCGACGTCATCGCTCTTATTTCTCCGCTTAACTCTCTGCGACGAAAATCACGCTTTTGGTTTCCGAAGATCTCGGATTAGGGAGAAATAAGCATTGAGAAATAATTATAGATTTGTGAATCGAGAATGCAGGAAGAATGCAGGAGGTCCCGTGACAAAACGAATTATACGTCCAGTTCGCTCACTTTGAACGGTTCAAACTTTCAAACTGCACGGGGTTTTTTTCGATTTTCCAACGCAGTTTTAACTGGTTTTTCCTCTCTTTTTTGTATAATATATTACAATAATGGGTTACACTATTCCAGTACTTACAGCTTTGGACAGGGCTCAAATTGAAAGAATGCTACACGGAATGCTTAAAGCACGTCTGGAGGAGGACTCATCGAGCTCTGATGAGTCTGCTAGTTCTATGTATACAGACTCTGATTCAAGTGATGCAACAGATATGTCAACGGACTCTGAGCCGGGTCTAACAGACGACAGCGACGATGAGGACGATGAGGACATCATGTTATTTTCCCAAGTTTTGCAAGCCGAAGATATTCCTTTCGATCCTGCAGTTTGCACAAACATTCCAGTTCAGATAAATGAGTTTTCAGAAGTGGATTGTTGGCTTCTATTCCGATTCAAAAAACCCAACTTATCTCGGTTAAAGGAGTGCTTTGGTCTTCCCAACTTCATCAAAACAAAAAGCAGGCACACCTACACCGCTGAGGAGGCTCTTCTGTTGCTATGCCGAAGACAAGCTTATCCCGCGCGGTTGAGTGATCTCTGTTCGATTTTCCGAAGGAGACCCGAACGGTTAAGTGATCTATACAATTCTATGGTGGAGTGGTATGTGGGACGGTTTGGCCACTTGCTCAACCGAGTCCGTGTTTGGGGACCTTATATGCCCGCGTGGAGTGCATGCCTGGACAAGTCTGGGTGTCCTATTCCAAACATATGGGGATTTATTGATGGCACTTTAAGGCCTATGAGCAAGCCCGGGATTTTTCAAGGTATCCTATACAGTGGTCACAAGCGTGTGCATGGTAGCACCTTGTGGCCTCGTACTGTAGTACACTTGTTTGGACCGATCCCCAGTCATCGCCATGAGAGTTTCATGTTGAATAAGAGCGGCCTGTTACAAGAGCTGCAAGATTGTGTCACAAACAACCCAGGGCAAGTTAACATGCTTTATGGGGACCCAGCCTACCCAGTAAGCCCTTATCTCCTGGCAGGGTATAAGGGTTGCAACCTAACTCCGTAACAAAAACTGCTAAACAAATACATGAGCAGCAATCGAGAAGCGGTGGAGTGGGCCTTCGGAAAAGTGTTGCAATACAATGCTTACCTTGACTTCAAAAAGAACTTGAAGATTTTGTTGTCACCTTTGGCGAGCTACTGCAAAGCAGGAGTGCTTCTTACAAACATGCATACTTGCTTGTATGGGTGCACTAGTTCTAGGTACTTTGACTGTGGTCCTCCAACCTTGGAGGCGTATTGTGCAATTGGCTAAACAAAATGTGTATCCATACAGAGATAGGGTAGACATAAAAACCAAAACCGTAGCACTGTACTAAATACAAGGGATAAGTCTACATCGGGGGCCGACATCTCATTTTAATCTACATCGGGGCAGACACTTCATTTTTTAATCCACATCAGGGGCAGACACTGTTAATCCACATCGGGTGTCGACATGTCATTTTAATCCACATCGGGGGCGGACATCTCATTTTAATCTACATCGGGTGTAGACATCTCATTTTAATCCGCATCAGGGCTATGCATTTCCATTCAACGTAAGGATATAATGTAAACGAAACATAATTATGCAAATCCAACAGGTAGATATGTTCATCGTAATATGAGTTACATTTCTACCGGTTGGATTTGCGTAATTATGTTTCGTTTACATTATATCGTTGCGTGAGTCTACGCATGCTATGGCATGTGTACCCCCGATGTGGAGTAAAAGGACGTGTCTACACCCGATGTACAACGTTTAGGCCTGTCTGCCCCCGGTGTAGATTAAAATGAGATGTCTGCCCCCGATGTGGGATTAAAATGAGATGTCTGCCCCGATGTGAATTTAAATCAAATGTGCCCCCGATGTGGATTAAAATGAGATGTCTGCCCCGATGTGGATTAAAATGAGATGTCTGCCCCCGATGTGGATTAAAATGAAGCGCCGGCCCCGATGTGGATTAAAGTCAAATGGCGGCCCCCGATGTAGACTTATCCCTGAATATGAAATGTTTGTAAATCTAAAATGTAAATATGCGAAAGCAAGTTCATGCATCACCCTGTTCAGCCTTCTTGCGTTGAATTTCCATTGCGAGAAGACGCTCCGCCTTTTCTAACTCCCACCTCTCCTTTCGCTCTGCTTCCTTCGCAGCATTCTTTGCAGCCCTACGAGCCTCTTTGGCCTTCCAAACCGCTTCCTTAGCCGCTTCCTTAGCAACTCGCGCAGCGGCTTTCTCCTGAACAAATAATTCTATGGACTGCGCGATGCCACCTGAGACGCGTGGCTTTTTCCTGCGAGTTTCCTCCTCATCGGAGGAGCTCCCCATCTGAAGCTCGCAGTCGTTGAGCCTCGCAAACTCTTTTCTCCCTTTCTTCCTGGCATCCAACTTCGTTTTTAGTCCCTTCGCACTCGCATCCAACAAAGAAACCGCACCAGCAGCGTTCGCCTTTTTCGTTCGCGCTTCCTCCCCTGTTTCCTGCTGAGTCTCGGCAGTCTCAGCCTCACTACTATTCTTCAACTCTTGACACTCATTCTTCAACTTATCGAAAGTGGAGTGCTCCTCATCGTCAGTGCCAGTTTTACCTTTATTTTTATTGTCAACCCTACTGAAAATCTTCACCCACTCTTCCACGGTGTCCTGAAGCGTTTTCCAGGATGGGACTGTCACTCCTACGAAAGTTGGGTGCTTCTGAACTTCCGTGGAAATATCCTTCCACATTTTTTGCATGCTACCTTTTTTCCACGGATTCATCGCGTTAATCTGAATCAATGACGTTTTCTTGCGCTCGAGTCCTAGACCTTCAGGCGCATCCCAGATGGGGTGAAGTCGCTCGCGGGTTTGCTTGATCATTTTGGAATTCGCACTCGGTCGGTCGGGGGGCAACATGACTACTTCCTCTCCCTCATCTTCAACTAACTGAACATCAGGTTGAGGCTCTATGAATTCCTGTGGCACCTGAATATTCTGTTCCTGCTCACTCATATCTGCTGAGAACTGAAAGTCTTTATAGTGCAGCCTGTCTTCAGACGGTAAAAGAGAGAAGCACGCGCTTAAAGTTTGGGAGCGACCGCGACCAGTCGACCGCAAGATTAATTAAAATTAAAAATCTGCAGTAGTGAGCCGCTCAGTCGAAAAGATTCCCTTAGTTCTTAGTTCTCCGCGAGGGCGGAGAGATAAAAATCGTTAACACTGGGTGCGGAGAAATAAGCTCTCCGCCCTCGTGGAGAACTAAGAGGAGCGGAGAACTAAAAAACTGTCATCTGCCGACGTGGACGGAATTTATGACAAAAGATGCCCTTAGTTCTTAGTTCTTAGTTCTCCGCCCACTTTGCGGAACCTCTCTAATGCCTTCGACCTGGACGTTTCCTGCAGCAGTGTCGGTTCTTTGAGCCGGGCATCTGCCTGCAAGCGGTGCCAAATCTTGGGCCATGCACGTTGTTCGGTTGCTTGGGTCAACCCTTCGATCGAATGATGCTCCCTCCACATGAGACTCACCGCGACAGCGGCGCGCGCTGACGGAAATCACTTCTGGATATGCATGATGTGTGTGTGATGGGGGCGGTGGCATCCGCTGCAGGGTGATACCGGACTCGCCGAGCCGCACAGCAAGTCCAGCGGGGCCGCCCCGCGCCCTGAAGAGCTTCGCGCCCGATACACCCACCACTGTGCGCAACGCTTTGTTCTCGTACCCATGCAGTTGTCGCCTCTCGTACCCATGCAGTTGTCGGGGCGCAGCAGCCTGTCAGCGTGACATGCATTCGCTGCAAATTGTGTGATCAAGGAATCGAATCTGATTCGTCCGCACGTGCCTGCAGCCATGTTCCAGGAGCGTGCTGCCCTATCATGAACCACGACAGATTGGCTTATCTGGGAGGGGGGCATGGGCATCTCAGCCAAGGAGGAGGGGGCGAGGGGGTTAGCATCACAGGCATCTCATCCAGGGAGGAGGGGGGCGTAGATTGCAGGCACGTGAGCCAGGGAGGACGGGGCGTGAGAGTGCAGGCACGTGAGCCAGGCAGGAGGGGGCGTAGATTGCAGGCACGTGAGCCAGGGAGGAGGGGGCGTAGATTGCAGGCACGTGAGCTTGGGAGGAGGGGGCGTAGATTGCAGGCACGTGAGCCAGGGAGGAGGGGGCGTAGATTGCATGCACGTGAGCCAGGGAGGAGGGGGGCGTAGATTGCAGGCACGTGAGCCAGGGAGGAGGGGGGCGTAGATTGCAGGCACGTGAACCAGGGAGGAGGGGTGGGGGGAAACCGCAGGAAGCACCGCGATTATACAACGCCCCCGACGTGGACTTCGACGACACCTACATGTCCATGCTAGGTGGGCGGCCCCGCTTGGTCAGGCATGGCCAGGGTGCCCGACGAGGGCATGCACCCGTGCAGGGGGGTCCCCACACTCCGGGCAGCTTTCTTTTCCTCTCGGGGCCCAGCAGTTGCTCGGGCAAGGCAGGGTGGAAGACTGCGAGTGAGAGTCGGGGAGCTCGAGGGGGCGCGGAAGCGAGTCAGCTTTTGGGGCGCTTATTGGGAGGTCGCATCTTGGAAACGTCAGGAGGGTGCTACCCCAGGTAAACACCCCTGCTGCGGCTTGCAATGGCACAGCAGCCTTTGTGACAGTTAGTGCTGCTTCCTCCCCGGCGGCTACCCAATGGCAGATTTCCTCCGGAGCCGTGGGCCTGTCTTCCTGCGTCGCTTGCCGTCAGCCACCCTCGTCACTGCTGCACCGGCCTCAGCTCTTCCTGAATTCTCGGCCAGTGCCCCCAGCATCTCCCCGGCAAAAGCGTCCCGGCCGGTCGCGGCCCACCGCAATGGCACCCGCGACTTCCGCCGGCTCCGAGTGGCCTCTTCCAGCAGGGCGGACGATGAGCTGGCTCAGTTGTCCGTGCCTTCCCAGATGCAGGCGAGAGCGCCCACTCCCTCGCAGCTCGTTTCGAGACGGTGCTCTTTGGACCCATTCCGGAGTCCCTCCGGAGCCCCTCCTGCTGCGTCAGTGGCACATCCTGTGCCGTCCACCCGTGATCGTCGGATTTTGCTCGACCCTGTGACCGCGGCAATCGCGCCCCTCACGCCAAATACATCGAATCTCGCTGCGCCCACAGCGTGTTCTGCCTAGGCCGCTCGGCTGCTGCACGCCGGCTCGTGCCGCGCACTGCACACCTTCTGCCCGACGCTCCCAAGGGGTGAAGTCGCCGAGCAGCCCCCGTGCCACAGAGTGGCATAGCAGAGGTCTCGGCACCGGCTTCCTTCTCAATGCGATCCAATGCATGACCGTCACCGCAGCAGTCCTTCATTGGCGAGTGTGTCTCTTGATCATGGTGTTAAGGTGCGTCTTGGCGCTGTGCAAGTCGTACAGCATATCACACTTGATGCTGCGTGGTTCGCCTGGGAAAGGCTTGCCTGGCGCAAGTGCCGGGCCTCGCGGAGGCGTTGAATATCAATTGATTTCCTGCCGACAGACAGCTGCGGAAGCGCTCGGCTCTCAGAAACTGTTTGGCTTGTGCTGGTTCGGTTTGAGCCGCACGTTAATCTCGGTCAGGGGGGAGTCAAGTTTGCTTGCTCGGCCCACTACAGGTTGACGGGCTGGCATCGGAAATGGCTTTGGGGCAGTGAGGGCGCACTGTAGCAATTTGCAAGGCATGCTGGTGAGTTAGTGTCCGGCTTGCCTAGATGCAAGCCTTGGCACCGCGGACCAAATGGCTTCGCTGTTCAGTCGTAGATGGTGGCAGTCAGGTCACTTCTTGGAAAAAGCCTGAAACGGATGGAAACGAAGAGCGAGCAAACAGTTTTTAAGCATGCTTTACGGGGGTGGGGTGTTAGTAGCTTCCCCGGCCTTTCTTCCCATTTTATCTTGAGATCGCTTCTATGACAGTTTGGCTTGTGTGCGATTTGTAAGTGCCGGTTGCATATCCTGTTGCGATGCCGCGTGTTTGTTTGGATCTTCGGATAAATGTCTGAAAGTGTTTGCCGAAGCTGTCAATCGCCTTGGCTGGTTACATGATGAAACCTAGCAATAGAAATCTTACATGAGTTTATATGCAAGATGTTCCTTGCACAAGTTTTCAGAAGGTTGTTTCTAGGCATTGAAGGATGATGTGGCAAGTATAGAGAATTGACTGGTAGATTGAATGTCATTAAGTCAGGCCGATTCATATGAGCGTGCAAGAGCGAAATTGTGTATGTGTCCAGTCAAAAACATACACGTCACGAAACTGATGCAAGTGTTGCATGCATAAATGCAAGTATTTCGTTGATTTGATCTTGCAAGGGTCAATTCTTGGGAAGAAATTTCATGCAATTGAGAGGTGGCCCTCTTTCTAATTGAGTGTAATTGGCATGTCATGTGGGCAGAAGCTGGCCGGAAGCTAAAATCCAAATGCATCTCCGTGGCCAACGCTTCCAAAATGATCTCCGTGGCCAACGCTTCTACACCTAGCACAAAATCGAACCCAAGTGAAGACTTGCCTAAGCGGAACGAGTGAAGTGAGTGCAGCACAGACAGAGAATTGTATGCAGATTGCTGGTATATGTTATTAGTCCACGCTAATGCACGGTAATCACGAAAGTAAGCATGTGGGTGGCAAATGCGCATTGCATGCTTGGCAATATATATAATACATAACACATAGATAGCATTGAGAAACTATTCGGATTCCATTGCTGTATGTATGAAACAATTGCGGCGATTATCCCTATTGCAGAAAGAGTACATCACTCGAGAGAATCTTGCTAAAGTGTTGCAGTAATTTGTGGATTTTATTTTGTGCATTGTTATTCTCCTTACTGATAAGGCGTCGCAAGGAAAGGCTGCAAAATGGAGACGTGATGCTGCCTGAATTGAGGGCGCATTCTTAATTGATAGTAGTGATGCGCCTACTATAGCTTTTTTCGACACGGTTGCTACTGCCAGGATCGGTCGTGCGAGATTTTTGGAGGCCTCTGAGCAGTTAATTTTGCGTCTTCAGCCCGTTGGGCCGGCCATTTCCGTACGTATTCCGCCGCCAGAGATTCCTCACCTTGCCAGGTTGCAGTTGGCGGGTATTTTGCTCCAAGACGGCACGACTCAGTCCGGATTCAGGCTGCCAGTAGATTGGGAGACGGGCGCTGGTTTAGCCATTTGGCGTAATGTCCGAGAGCAATCGATTCAACGCTGGAAACATGCTGGATCTTTCTTGCAGTCACTGCGCGTTTTTGCGGCATCACAAGTTCCAGTCGCGGGAGCTCCGGGAGGTGTACTGCCGATTCCGGGGGCCCTTGGTTTGGGCGCGGCTCCGGGTGCGCTGGGCGCTGCGATTGACCCTGTTTTACAGCTTTTGCAGACTCAGCTTCAAAAACAGGCAGAAGATCATGCAGCGGCACTTGCCGCGATGCAGGCTCAAATTACAGCGCAAGCCACGGCACATGCGGCTGCGTTAGCAGCCGCTCCAGTTGGTTTGGCAATAGCAGCGGTGGACCCTGCTATTCAGCTTCTTTTGGACGAACTTGCGCAGGCATCGCACGTTACGGAGAAATGGTCTCTCCAAACTTTAGACGTGCTCGCGGAGGTTTTGTTGGTCCATGCTCGCCGGCTTTCAGCAGTGATCGTTGCCACGGGTTCCACCCGGTTTGGGGCGGACCCATTTGACACTGTTCGTCCGGCGAAAATGCCGCTGCTCCTGCATTTTTGCAGGGAACTTTTGGCCGAGGATCCGGACACCTTGGTGGGTCCGCGGGCGACGATGGAGCTGTTACAAGCTCGCGTCTTCTTGTTGAAGAAGACACTGATTGGATGGCAGGAGTTTGTCTCGCTGGTAGACCCTGCTTTCGTGACAACTGATTTTCAGGCTCTTGGGGGAGCGCGGACTGCTGCTCCGTTGCCCGAGAGGGCGATGCCGGCCGTGGGAGCTCAGATGATTGTTCCGAAGACGCCGGCGAAAGCAGAGTTGTACCGCCAGCGCGAGTCTGACATCGAGGCTGCGGTTCGAGGCGACCCAGTCTCTGAGGAGGCTGCCCAATTTTCAGGTGGCTCCCTGTTAACCCGTTTGGCCCCTGTTGTCCCTTTGGGGGGCCTACACAAGGGGGTGGACTTGCGCGTTCGTCCGCTTCGTACCTTTGCGGAGGACGAGGAACCGCGCTGGGAGTTGGGCCTCGACGGCAAGTCGCGGCTTCATCTCAAGACCAAGTGCAAGACCATCGAAGAGTGGGAGCAGGCGTTTTTGCGCATCGCGGTGGAGTGCCCCTCTAAGGAGCAAGGAAGGGTGCTCCTCTCCTTCCATTCTTGGTTTAAACTGCGTGTTTCGCAGTTTGGATTCACTGTAATGTTGGAGTTTTACGACTTCTTGATGAAGCTCGTTACTGACAACAGGGCGGACATGTCCGAGCACCGTGTGAATACGGTGTGGCAGGAATTCCAGCTACTGAAGTCTCGGGAGGGGACGGACATTTACACCCCGACATCGCGGGCGTCCCCAAACCCAAAGTCCCCGAAGGCGCCTCGGCTGGACTCGACTCCAACGAAGCCAGCAGCGCTCAAGCCCAAGACTTTCAAGGGCGAGCACTGCTGGAACTTCAACAAAACCAAGGGGTGTTCTACTCCTGACTGCCCCCGCCCCCACGTTTGCTCGAAGTGTGGGGGCAAGCACGCCCAACAGGCGTGCACGGTTAAGTGAGATGGCAGCCTGCCACCCGAGATTGCTGTGGCTCGGGTGGTGAAGGCACATGACAGCAAAGGGAGTGCCGCATGGGCGGGAGAGGTAGGCACTGAGGTGCTAGTGGTGGACCGCGGTTGTCGCGGGGATGGTACTTTGGCACGAGGGGCACTTGTGCCCGCATGCAGAAGGCCTTCTCCCCGTAGGCAGCCGCAGGTGAGCCCTCCGAGGAGGAGTTCACATGATGACATTCCGGCCAAAGTGGCACGGCGAGCTTCTCCGGGGAGAGTTGCTCTACCCGCCGACGTTGCGGGCGTGATGCCGTTGCCGACGGCGACCCATTCCTTCTCAAAGGTGTGGGATGAAGCCGGCCAACCTTGCCATGAGTCTTCCTTTGTCGCAGGGGAGGTTGACATTGGGCCGATGCCCGCTCCCGTCACGGCTTCCAAGCTTTGGCCACCTCTGCTGAGGAAGCTGTGGCAGGACACTACCACCGTGTCACTCGCAGCTGCAGGTACATCGGTGACTCAGTGGCAGGAGTTCATCTCGGAGCTACGGGATGCGGGAGCTTCGGTGCCGAACATGACAGCCAACGCCTGCAGGATGGCGGCTGCCTTTAAGACGGACCCCGACAAGGTCTTTCTAGTACGAGGTGCAGCTTGCGGGGTTGGATTCCCCTTCAAGTCGGTTCCGGAGGACACCTTTTACACGGTGGAGAACTACGTGCCCGCTGAGCATTGGGAGGCCATGGACAAGGAGATCCGCAAGGAGAGGGCCGCGGGCAACGTCGTGATGGTCAAGATGGAGTGGAGCATTCAGGGCATCTCCGCTGTGGGCGTGGTCGCCAAGGAGCGGAAGGGCGTCATCAAGTTCAGACCGGTGTGGGATTACTCCCGACCCGAGGATGTGGGAGTGAACTCGAGGATTGACTTGGAGAAGGAGAAGTTCTCTTCCATCAAGGATGCCTACGCCCTGTTGCGCCCAGGCCTGTGGATGGCCAAGCTCGATCTCACCGCGGCCTACCGCTCCGTCCCAGTGGCGGCCATGTACTGGATTGCCCACGTCTTCGAGTGGGATGAGGAGGTGCTGGCGGACACCAGAGCGCCCTTCGGCAACTCCGCCATGCCGGGCATCTTCATGAGGTTTACCCGGGGGATTGTGCGGTGGATGAAGGCACAGGGTGCCTCGATTGTGGGGTACTTAGATGACTTCCTGTTGATTGGTAGCAAAAAGGTCGTGTCTGAGTTCCTGTTGCTCCTCAGGGAGTTCGTGACCTTTCTGGGATTTGAGGTCAACGACGACAAGTGTGAGGGGCCGTTCCAGGCCATGGAGTTCCTGGGCATCCTGCTCTCCACCGAGGGCAACCAGTGCACGGCGAGCATCTCCGAGGACCGGATTCTGGTGGTACAGCAGAAGATCGCTGACATCCGCAGGCTGGGGGCTCTTGCGGGCGCCCAGGTACCCCGCACAATCATGGAGGGGCTGCTTGGGCTCCTGGCCTTCTGCGGGCAGGTGGTGTACGGACTCTCCCTCTACACCCGCTACGCCCACGCCCTCTTGGCCCAGGCCAGGGGGAGGTACCTTCGCCTGACGGACAAGGTCGTGCAGGACCTGAAGGTGATCGTCACGGTCATCCGCCTGTACAACGGGCGCAAGGTCCGTTTGGACCGGGTGGAGATCAAGTGGGAGTGGTTCTCCTCCGATGCATCCACGGGTAAGGGCATGGGCGCGGTGCTGGACCGCAGGTGGTTCGCGGTGACGTGGGCTTGGCTGATCTGCCAGCCCCAGGAGCCCTACTTCCCGTTCAGGCCGGACTGCCCGGAGAGCTACGACATCGGCTACCTCGAGCTCTTCACCGTCTTCTAGGCCGTTGTGCTGTGGGGCAAGTACATCACGGGCAAGACCGTGGTGATCCGCATCGACAACAACTGCGTCATCGGCCAGGTGGAGAAGTGGTGGGGGCCGGCGGCCTACATTCCTCTGCTCCGCCAGCTCTTCTACGTGTGTGTTCAGCATGACGTCCGCCTTCGCCCCGTGTACATTTCCTCTGAGGACAACATCTACGCGGACCTCCTCTCCCGTGATCGGGTTGAGGACTTTCGGGCGAGGTTCGAGGCGGACAAGCAGCGGCTGGTGTGGATCGAGGACCGTGACGACTGGATGCTCATTCCCACCCTCTGGCACCCGCTGGATGTGCAGCTGGGGCCCTTCACGGTGGACTGCTGCGTCTCGGAGAACGGGGCCAACTCTTTCTGCAGAGTGGGCTGGACCAAGGAGGACGACGCACGGATCATGGACTTCTCCGGCCACAACGCCTGGGGCAACCTGCCGTTCTCCGACTTCATCGACATCGTGCGCAACTTCCTCCGTTGCAAACGGAGGGCGCAGCGGGGCACTTCCGCCACCTTCCTGGTCCCGTGGTGGCCCGGAAACCCGGGCTTCGAGCTGGTGGTGTCCCTGCCAGGAGTGTTCAGGATTGTGCGCCGATGGGAGCGCAACAGCGCCCTGTTCACTGCCCCCTCACCTGAAGGCGGGGGTCGCACCTTCTGGGGCACCACTGACTGGCCTGTCATTGTGGTGCATTGCCCCCCCTGTGAGGTGAGCTGGACTGACACCGAGCTCACGGGGGTCACGGGGTGAGCAGAGGTCTTCCTCGACACCCTGCGGGCCCGTACTGTCACCCTGCAGTCGGAGTGCTTCGCCCTCAACACCCAGACAGCCTACTCCACCGGTGTGAGGAGCTGGGTGTCATTCTGCATCTCAGGCAGGGCCAGAGGCTTCTTGGACAAGATGCTGCCAGCGGAGGATGCGGTGCTGGCAGATTGGGTGGCGTACATGGTCACCGAGCGGGCGGTGAAGCCCGACACGGCCAAGAAGTACACTTCGGGGGTGCGAGCACTCCACGTGCAGCTCGGCTTCGAGTGGGTCCCGATGCGGCAGAGGTGGGCGGTGCATGCCGTCCTGCAGGGCTGTGGGCGACGGTGGGACACGCCGTCCAAGCAGGTGATGCCGATGGGGTTCGAGGAGCTTCTCCTCATCGCGGGGGTGCTCAACCCCCACAACTTCAACGAGAATGTGGTCTTTGCAGCCATGGACACTTGCTTCTTCTGTTTCTTCAGAAAGGACAACGTGTCCGTCGAGAAGGCGGAGGCGTGGAACCCGCGAGGGCACTTGGTGCGGTCGGACGTGACCTTCCCCGACGGCGCCTCAGCCGACATCAGAGTGAGGCACTCGAAGACCATTCAGGCGGGCGAGCGCTACCACCACGTGCAGATGCGCCACGTGCCGGGCTCCCCTCTCTGCCCGGTGACCTCGCTCCAGCGGGTCATGGAGGGCCCAGGGCTCGGGGAGGACGGCCCCCTCTTCTGCATCGAGGACGCAAAAGGCCGCCTCAAGCCCCTCACCCACTCCTTCTTTGTGAGCACCTTCCGCAAGCTGGCGGAGCGGGCGGGCCTGGACCCGAAGGCCTACTCGGGGCACTCCTTCCGGCGGGGCGGGGCGACGGCAGCCTCCGGGCTGGCGGTGCCGGGCCACCTTATCCAGGCCCACGGTGACTGGGCCTCGGACTGCTACAAGCTGTACATTGACCTCGGCCGGGAGCAGCAGCTGCTCCTCCCCTCAGCGATGGCCGAGGGCGCCGCTGCGGCCACCGCAGCACACCGAGCTGGCCGCTAGGCCTCCACGTGCGTGCTCCACCCGTGGCCCTCTCTTGCTCTAGTGTGCTTGCCGAGGGGTTGGGTGTGCTGTCTCAGTGCTGCAGTGTTTCCCTAGGGCAGGGCCTAGCCGTTAGGCTAGACAGGCGACGGCGCGTTAGTGCTAGTCTGTGTTGCCCCCCTTGATTGACCCGGTCCGTAGGTGTTCATCAAGGCCTGTGTGGCCACCGTTAGGGGCCAGCCCGAGTTGGGTGTGTGGAAGCTTCGGGCTCAGCTGGACCACTTGATTGACCCGGTCCGTAGGTGCTCATCAAGACCAGCTGAAGCAGCGGAGAACCTTCGGAGATCCTTCAGAGAACCTGCTTGCAGCCTGCTAGCTAGCAGCTCCGTGGAAGCTTCCATTGTCACCACTGCAGAGAGAGAGCCACAGTTTCACCAAATGGCAATCTAGAGTGAGAAGAGACTTGTTGTGAACGGACTCGGACAGATGTGGACCAGCCTCGCTTGCCAGTAGTCAGCATGTAGCACAGAGCACTTGACAGACTCTGAAGGGGGGTACCCCAGCTAGCTGACGGTAACAATTTAATTCTAATGAAATTGTTATCCACATCTTGCAGTCGTGTTCACTTGTGATGATTGCAGGAGACGAATAATCCAAAATTATTGGCACTATAATTTCGGTTATCCGCCTGCAATCGGATCACAGCCCCCCCCCAGCCGGCCTGTCCACTGGGGGGAGAGATGGCCCTGCCATCTGGCAGCGCTAGCTGCCGGGGGGGGCGCGAAACCGGCTCCCGATTCGCGCCCCCTGCAGATCGTTAGATCTGCAGGGCCTGATCGCCAGGAGGCTCCCTGATCGTTAGATCTAGGGACCCAGGGACCCTGCTCAGGCCCGATCGGGCCGCTAGGCCCGATCAGTACACAGCCGAGGCATCGGTTGTGAGAGAGAGTTGCATAAACTGACTGTAACATCGTTACAGCCAGTTTTCTCACTTCACGCCCTCAGGTGCATAGCACCGTTCAGCTTTTTCTTCCCCTCCCTCCCTACCCTTGACAAGTGGCTCTGGGGTTGCTAGTGGGAGGTGCCAGGTGTGTGGAAGCT
>LGRX02033397.1:0-45602 GCA_001247695.2 Cymbomonas tetramitiformis
AGGCCTAGAGGAATATTCCTTAAAAGATTCCCTGGTTAGGACACCTTTAGGAGGCCTTTAGGATGCCTGTAGTTCGCCCATCCTAACGGTATCCTAATGACACCCTAACGTGTGGCATTAGGACTCCTTTATGACGTACTAACCACGTCTTAACGCGCCTACGGGGGGGGGGTCACAGGCCTGCGATGCCCCGTAAAGCACTTCGCCCCGGAGAGCATTTCTCCGCGCTACGTGAACAATGGACTCGCCAACATCCCCCCGATGCATCCGATGACCAGTTCGTGCAGGCGTCCGCAAGTACACCCCGTGCGGCCCCGGGTCACCGTGGGCTTTCCCTCCAACGACAAGAACGACCCGTGGCCAAAACGCGTGCGCCACGACTAGCCCGAATGGCCATGTGTCACCCAGCACCTCACCCAGTACCCTTGGCACCACCGCGTGGTCCGGTGAATATTGCAACCTCCGCACCATCAACTCCGGCGGTACCACTTGCTGCCGATACCGTTGGTTGTCTGGAGGGTTTCCGGTTGGGTCAACATTTCGAGGAGCACACGAAGAAGTTTCGAGTTAGCCAATGGGCGGAAACCACTGTGGCGTGCGTGAATGATGCAAGGTGAGTGATTTCGTTTTTTCAAGGACCCTTTGAAAGTGCCCTAACTTTCAGTTGCACTCTTGAATCACAATCGTCCATTTGGACCTTCGCAGCACTGTCGCACACATATGATGCCGTTAGCATGGTAAACACTATGTATCGACGTACTAGCGACATCTTAACTGCACTCTAGCGTGGCAGGTGCCAAACGGAAGACATGATGCGTGCTCTTTGTCACGTAACCGCTTGTAGATTGGAAGCGCGTAAGTCGAGAAACGTCGGCATGGTTCAGATATACACTTGTGGCCATCGCAAGGACGAACCAACTTGCATGACTCCCCGCGACTTTCATCGTTGCGCCCAAGACATGCTAACGACCCTACGGTACCCGTCATGGTTGCCGATCCCGTCCATTTTGGAAGAAGAACCGGGCAAGGTAATGTACGCCGACCACGTATTTCCCATAAAATTACGGACACGTGGCGTGCGACATTGTCTCATGTCCATTGCCACTGCAATCATGCTCATTGTCGCAGCCTCCATCGATAACACCACCCCTCTCTCGATATTGATACGAGATGTCGACGACTCCCCGCCGCCCGCCTCGCCTTCACCGCGCCCCGAGCCGATGGCCGACCCCACCGATGACGACACCACCCCTCCTTCCTCCTTGATACGAGACGTCCACGACTCCCCGCCGCCCGCCTCGCCTTCACCACGCCCCGAGCCGCTGGCCGACCCCACCGATGACGACGCCCGTCCCTCGTCATTGATAGAGAACCGCGTTGACGTGGTAAGCATCGTGGAATCCATTGAGGACGACGGCGACTCTTCTGTCGCCACGCTTTTGCCACACCCCGAGACGACCGAGCTCCCCGACCACTTTCCGCGTCATGGGGATGTGGACCTGGCGAGGTGAGCCCCCCCTTTGGGCGGTTTGTATGTCGGCGCTAGGGTGCCTTTACCACGCCTTTAGCGTGCTAACAGTGGTATAAAGGCGTGCAATCTCCAGGCGAGGCCACGACTCCCCGCCGCCCGCCTCGCCTTCACCGCGCCCCGAGCCAATGGCCGACCCCACCGATGACGACACCACCCCTCCTTCCTCCTTGATACGAGACGTCCACGACTCCCCGCCGCCCGCCTCGCCTTCACCGCGCCCCGAGCCAATGGCCGACCCCACCGATGACGACACCACCCCTCCTTCCTCCTTGATACGAGACGTCCACGACTCCCCGCCGCCCGCCTCGCCTTCACCACGCCCCGCGCCGATGGCCGACCCCACCGATGACGACGCCCGTCCCTCGTCATTGATAGAGAACCGCGTTGACGTGGTAAGCATCGTGGAATCCATTGAGGACGACGACCCCGAAGACTTTAAGGATGTAAAAGACATATTACGCCAACTTGGTCTACCGGCGACTTTGGTAGTTGGGGAACCTGCTCATGCCCGGTTGGCACGGATGTACTCCTGTATATGCATGTTCGACGACGATGATGAGGGCATCGCCGCCGGTGAGACCTTACCTATTTTCCCTCCCGGATTTGCCGATTGGGAGGCCGTGAATCGTGCTTTCCGCCACATGGGGGAACCGGTGCGGTACTTTGGTGAAACGGATGAGATGAACTTGGAGCGGCTAGATGTCCAATGGAACAACTTCATCGGCACCGACACCCACGACACACGCCCTCCCGCGTCTCCCGCGAGCTTGGGTAACGGGGAGGTGAACATGGCGAGGTGAGCCCCCATCCGAGCTCTTATCGCCGGGAGCTAGGTCGCCGTTACCATTGTGATAAAGTGCTAACAGTGTACTAACGGCTTCATATCCTCGCAGCACGGTGTCAACGGAGATGCGTCTTCAACATCCGCTGATGACGCTATTGGAGATGGAGTGGAAGATGCGAGACGACGCACATGAAAGCGCAATACGGGCGGCAGAGGTTCAACACGGAGGGTTGGTTTATAAAAACGGCTTGGCGTTATGTGATCGTGGCATGTGCTATGGCACGACCGTGTGGGTTAGTCGAGCAACCCTTTTTCGTCACCGAAGGTTGTTCAAAAGGATACGGCGCGGACAGGCCTACACGGATGCGGTAGACGTCCCAGACCCGGATGTGCGTCATGTCGTGCCATCGGGCGATTACGTGAAATCGAATAACACCCGCGCCATCATTCCGGCAAGGTGAGTGAAAACCCTGAACAACCTCCGGTACTGGAAACGCCGTTAGAGTGCAGTTAAGATGTCGTTAGTACGTCGTTACACAGTGTTTAACATGCTAACGGCATCATAGGTGTTCAACAGTCCTGCGAAGGCCCAAATGGACGATTGTGAGCTTGTGGATGACGACCGCTCCTACACCACGTGCAAATCCAACCCGATGCGGGAGATGGATCCGGGAGTATCGGACGACGAGCGCTCCTACAGCCAAGATTACTCATCTTGCGAAGGTGAGAACTTCGACGAGGGGGGGGATCCATGCGACGAGGAGGGTGATGAAGCGGGTGGCGAAGCGTGGGACGAAGCTGGATCTATGAAAGGCGACGACCATGGAACGGATGCAGACGAAGACCCAGACATGCGAGACGCAAAAGCGGCCACGTCGTTGTTGGTCCAAGAGATGATGAAGTTATTGGCCGCCCAGCAGCAGGTGAGCAATATGTTAAACGTAGAGCGGTATAAAGCCTTTATGATACCTTTAGCACACCATTAGGCTATTGTTAATGTGTTACGGGCGCACTACATACCCCGATTGTCGTGTTATAATTGCGGTTTCGGAGGGTGGCCACCACGCGCAGGAGATGGACGCGTTCCCCGTGGTAGGCCCGCGCCGACCCATTAACGCCTTCAAGCTCCTTATCGACTGCTTGGAATAGAACGCCGAAGGCAAGATGTCGCGAGACTCTTTCGACAAGCTCCTCGCCATTATCACGGAACATTTCGGAGATCAATTGGGCAACTTTCCAACGAACTTCAAAGCCGCCTGGAAACGGTGCGAAGCGTTCGACGCCCCCTGGCATAGGGTCGACTTATGCGTGAAGGGGTGCGTGTTCTTCGAGGGAGATTACGCCACCGCCGACGAGTGCCCGAAGTGCAAGGAGCCCCGGTGGGAGGCATTGGGCGAGACGGGAGACGTGGACGCGGGGAAAGGCAAGAAACCGCGATCAACATTCTTTTGGTGGAATGTTGTCGATTTGCTGAGACGTGTGTACGCGAATCCATACACGGCGGAGATGATGCTCGCCCCCTCGAGGCATGTTCCACCGGAAGACGGATCGATGCGCACAATCTGGGGTGAGTATTCTATTGAGGTCGATGTTAGGATGCCGCTAGTGCCTTAACGACGTGTTGACTGTATCTTAACCATATACTAACACGTTCACCTGTGCTGGAATCTTCCATCAGATGGAAAGGAATGGCAGGAGCGGAAGAACGTGCGACACATCGAGTTTTTCAAGGAAGCCAGGAACGTGAGTATACTCTTGAGTGCCGATGGGGCAGCATTGTGGCAGAACAAAATGGGGGTGGTCCCTATATACTTCCAAATCTTAAACCTACCTCCGGAGCTTCGCACGAAGTATGCGAACATGGAGGTGTACGGGATCATTGAAGGGCAACACCCTGCCAACTCACAATTGCTGTATGGTAAACTCGTGGACGAGCTCGTGGTGTTGTGGGACGAAGGTTTTTGTGTTGGGACTCGTACACCAACGAGCACGTGCGGTTGAAGGTCATGCTCTTTGCCATACTCATGGACTACAAGGGAGCGGTTGAAGCCGCACAAATCATGGACGTCGGTGCATACGCCGCGTGCCTAGTATGCAAAATTTGGGGGACATGGTCAACATTAATGCACAAAATGGTGTACCTCTTCAGCAAGCAAAATCCGCCAGGTATGCTAGTAGCACGTCGTTAGGTTGGCGTTAGGATGTACTTAAAAGCCTAAAGGCGTGCTAGCCGTATAATGCATGCGGTGTAAATGAGTGTTTGCCGATTACTTTGTTTTCTCTTCGGTCTAGGCACTCCACCGTTGCGCACGGACGCCGAGTACAAGCGTCATGCCGCAATGCATGAAGATCTGCGAGATAGCGGAGACCCCGAACTTTCGGGAGCGACCTTGGAGGAGAGCATGCGGAATACGGGCGTCAAGTTCTCGAGCGTTTTTACTCGGTTGGTTTACTTCAAGATCTACCGTGATATCATCCTAGATGGCATGCATGACATCATGAACCTGGTGAACAGAATCGCTGCAACCTTGCTTGGGGTCGACTTCAACGACGCCCTCCGCCAGCAAGCGAAAGCGGACGGTGTCCATCCCACGTGGCATGCCACAACCAAGGTGAAGAATGCTCAAGGTAGGCAAATATGCACGTGTTAGGATGTGCATAACGTGCCGATAGTGTATTAACCACGTGCTATCGGTGTCACGAAGGGGTACTAACGGCATACTCGGTTGAAATAATGTGACGCAGGTAAGGAGGTATTGATGTACAAGATGAATCACGGACCTTTCGCGATTCCACCCCGCCCTGACAGAAGGTCTACCACGAAACGAAGCTTGGAGACAGCGCGCAGTTTCTTGAAGAGCATAAGGGCGGTGGAAAGACGGGGGCGTGGCCACAAACGATTGTTGCAAACTACCGCCGATAAGAAAGCCGCCAAGCACATTCGGGCTCACGACGGCTTGAAGCTCGTGCAAAACAGTATCTTGTCGACAGTCTGCGCTTGGCCACGAGATGAAGGGCAGCCCGCCAATCGATTGGCCAAGCTAGTGGGTAAAATGACCACGATCGTGCGGGAGATCACGACGACACAAGTGCGTCCTAAGGTAAACGGTTAGGATATAGTTAGTATAATGTTATGATGCCGTTAACATGCTTCGTACATCATACGGGCCCTAACGAATTGCTGCGTACGTGCAGGATATGGAGCCACTCGCACAAGAAATCAAGTCATTTTTCGAGGAGTTGGAGGCGACCGGGCCAGCGTATGCTTGGTGTGTGATTAACACTCTCATGTTTTCTCACTTCGTCCAACAACTTGAGAAGTATGGTCCCATGCGGGAGGTATGGATGTACGCCTTCGAGTCCTTGAACGGTCACATCAAAAGCCTAGCGAGGAGCAACTCCTACCCGTTCCAGCCATAATGAACTGCATCAAGCGGGTGAAGGTGTTGCATTTGGTGCGTGGGTTAATCACTTTCATTTCGGAAGACCACTCCACCCGGATGCCGGCGGCCGTGACCATGGGGAGCCGCGGGGCAATTGCGGTTGAGGTATTGGCTAGGGGGAAACGTGTGGTCTTGCGAGATGATGACATTAAGGCCTTGAAGGTTTGGATGCGGACTGAATTGCCGGCTTATCGAGAGCTGGTGGAGAAGTGGGAGAAGTATGTGGAGACGCGCGCAGGTGATTTGTGGCCCCATTCCCCGAGCGGTTGTTTATGCCCTTATGACGCCGTTGTTGCATATTTAGGACGCGCCTAAAGTACTAACGGTATCGTATCGCTGTGCATAGTTGGAATGCACAGATGCGACTGCGAAACAAATAGTACCGGAACGCGGTGTGTGCAAGGGAGGGCAAACCTGAGCACATACGCGAGCCCCCATTTGGAGCGTACGCGGATCCTACGGAATGGTTGGGCCGACAGTTCACCAAGTACGAGATGTTGCTCATGGCGGGGCCGACACCGGTTTGCTATAACTTCACGCACGTCAAGATCGGCGACGCTGATTACCGCACGGCTACGACCGATCGGAACAAGCGCACCGTACACAGCTACTTTCGCACTTTCTTCGCGAGTGAGGAAGTGGACGAGCACGGTGAGCCAAAATCCGTGGCAAGGTGAGAAAGGAGCACGCACTATTCTACCTTTAACATGTCTTTAGGATGTCGTTATGACTCGATTAGGATGCGCATAATGTCCTAACGACATACTAACTTAGCTGTTTACACAATCGTGGGCTTGGTGATATGCAGGCACGGCCGTATTACGAGAATATTGCGGGTGGAGATTGCAGGAAAGGTCTACATCTTACTGAAATGCGATTGGTTCGCTAAGCCGACCGACGAACAGAACAAGGAGTACCGTCGACGTCACTCCATTCTCGGCCCGGATAACTTGACCAAGACGGTCTATACCTTCAACCCGCACGTAGACCGCGCGGCCTTTGACAACATGGAGCCATTCATATTAGCCAATAAAGTAGAACAGCAGGTTGTTATTGTACCACATCCGTGCATGGAGACCGCGGTCATTCTCGACCCAACGGCCGACTTCTTCGAGGGATCAAGGACATAGGACGACGACGAGGTCGATGTATGAGACATGAATCGCTGCTAGTTTATTTTTGCTTGCCACATGCCATGCAGGCAGTTGCAAATTGTGACCTTGGTAACGACCCCTGCAGTAGTACAACTAACGCATACTTTATAAGGCGCAGTGCCGCTAGAGTGCCATTAGCGTATTAACTTTGCCTACGAGCATCCTAACTACGTCCTAACGCCAACCTCCTAATGACATCCTAGAGGCATGCTAACGCCATCCTAACGTCCCTACATTTCCGAGAAACTCAGCCCGCGTACTACTTTCCCCGAATCCCACCATACTCCGCGGAATAAACTTCCCCTGGCCTTCTAGTCACCATAAAACGCCATCTCAGTGATCTGCACACCCACACGTGCCCCACCACTCACCCCTGCTCCAGTTGGGGCCAACGCATACTTAAGGCGCAGTGCCGTTAGGACGCCTGTAGCACGCGCATCTTAACAGGCCAATATGGCGTTAGTATGCCTGTAATATACTATGCTACCGGCATACTAACGCCCATACGTACTAACTGTCCTTTACTATGCCTTTAGGACACCTTTAGTACACATACTACAATTTGCTAGGACCGTAGGGCCCGACGGGCAAGATGCCCGACGGGCAAGATGCCCAACGGGCTCCAAGCACTCCCAGCATAAAAACGAAGTTCGGAAAGGGAGACAGTGCGCCAGTCGCCGACAACACACGCATTGTTGTAAGTGACTGCACGCTAAAGTGCAGAAATGGGAGTCGGCTTGCAAAATTCCCGACGGAATTGAAGCACTGCCAAAGTCAAAACAGAATATTAAAAGGGTGCTAGCAGCCAGGACTTCAGTCGCTTTCGTTCAACGCACGAGATATCCTGCAAAAAGCATATCGCGCTCAGAGCATGAGCGTTGGGGATCGGAAGCGCGCAATCCCAACGTAAAAAAAAAACCGAGCAAACAGGAGTGCAAGAAACAGCGCGTTATTCAGAAACTAATACAGTCAAACAAAAAAAAACAAAGAACAGGAATACACAGGTCGGTTGGTCGTTGTCGGCGCCTCGGAATGATGGGTTGTCGGCCGCTTAACCCCTAAACCGTCATAACTATTTTTGGTTTTGGTTGAAGTCAGTGTTTTCCATATAGCCGCCTCATACGAAGGCCGATTTGCGTTTTGAGCATACCACTTGAAGCGTATTCCAAAGGCGCATCGTACTGCATTGTTCAAATTTGAGCATGAAGTGAAAATGCGATGTCACAAATGAATGTATATCTCACGCATTGCCGCGCTGAATTCGTATCCACTGTCCCGTGTAAACCCTAATCATGACCCTAGCATGTTTTGCATAACGCCTAGCTATGTGTTGAAGATGTAACGTGACCTAAATAGGGTTGAGCATGCGTATTTATACGCGCAACCATAACCGTGTGTTGTGTCAAACGATTTTCACACTCTTCATCGTTCGATCTTGAAAGCATGCGACAGTGTTGAGTAACATTGGGCACGCGGTTTGATGCGCATAAGGGAGACCTTTTCAAAACTGTTTTCAAAAGCATTTTTGGATTTTAGACGGCTTCAAAAATCAATTTTAGGTACCCTTGGGTCATATATGACCCAGGAAACGGTTTAAGGGTTAAAGGATACTGTAGTTGTTTAAGATGTGACCTACGAGGATCGAGTGAGTATCGTATCCCGAGTGGATCTTCTACATTCTAGATCCTTGCGACAATCTTGCGACTATGCGACACTTCTTGTGACAATCCCAAGATTCGATTTCTGATGCGGATTTCTGATCGATCGAGCGGATTTCTGTGTTTTTACTGATCGGGCGGTCGGTCGACGGTCCGATCGATCAGTCGGAAATTAGTCGATGGAGGATTGTGTTGTATTCAAGATCGCTGCGACAACTTGAAGATATTTTCTTCGGAAACGAATCCATTAGCACGCGAGATCGGACAGTCCGATCGTTCGGTCGACGATTCGATCGATCGGTCGAAAATTAGTTGATGTAGGATTGGAGTATATTCAAGATCCTTGCGACAACATGAAGATGCCCTTCTTCAAGAATCTGTCATCTGACTTTTGTCCGTGTATCGTTCGGTGGACGCTTCGATCGGGCGGTCGAAAAATAGTCGATGGGGGGATGGTGTATCTTCCAAAGGCGAGCGACAACGCTGAAGATCAAATCTTGTTATGTGGAAAACCTTTGGTCAGTTTGGACAGTGTCCCGATGACGATGTCGTTTCGTCCCCCCATTTTTTTTTTGTGAAATCGTTCTTCGTCCCTTTAACACTTAAAGGGCGAATTCAGATTTTGCAGTATAGGATCAGTATGAGCGCGGAAAGTGCCATAACTTCTACGTTATTAGTCACCTACTTGAGATGTATATGAAGTATTGGTATCCATATTTGTGAGTTGAGCAAGGTCCCCCAACCCCGTAAAGGCCACCAAACTCAATATATTGAGCAAAAAACTTATCGGAAAGTGCAGGGGTATGAGTGCCCCATACTAAAGGGTAGGGAGGAATGCGTGCATGCACTCCAACCTAGCGGCATACACGTATGCTCGCGTGCTCTAGGTGTAAGCCGTGATGTGAAGTAGATAGTTGCGTGTGTGCTTTGTTAGGCACGCGAAATAGGGGCACGAATGGATCAGTAGAACGCGAGATATGCCCCAAAACGTATGCGACACCAACCTGGAAACAGTATCAGTATGAGCAGTATATCAATTCGCCCTTTAAGTGTTAAGGGAACGAAGCCCCGTTTCTGGTTTTTCAGAAAATTCGGATTTTTGACGTGCGACAGAAACATTTTCTTGCGACGCAACGACATACATGACCATGCATGCGACAAAAAAGACCGGGTTCCAGTTGCTCCACCTCCTCGTCCGTCTAATGCTCCGGAGACGGTGGTGAGTACGGTGGAGATGGCGGAGCACCGGGCCACCACGATCCGACAAAAGGTACCACCTGAGGGTACGATGGCCCAGGGTACCAAGTCCACCCGTGGCGGTTGTACTCCGTAGCTTAATGCCCCTCCGGTCGCCAATAGTCCGGCGGGGGCACAACTGTATGTCGGCTGCGCCTCTGCAGCGGGCATGCCGCCGCCCGAAGCACCACCGATGCCTGCCGCACCGGCGAAGCCGACGCGCAACAGCCCGAGGAAGCATGCAAGCAGCACAAAGTTAAGCCGAAGGCCAGGGGGCGGAGCTCCGCACCCAATCACCTGCTGCGGGCGGTCCGTCGATTGACCACACAAGGTCCCCACGAATGACTCTTTCAATTCTGATTGCTCGAGATTATCAGCCTCTGAGTGAGTCAGCCAGGAACTCGTCGATCGAACAATGCTCGAGTGCTTCTGCCGGCTCCACGAATGAATTAGCCGAGCCGGCTCAAAAGAGCATGCCACTGCCGAAATCAGCGGCTCGATTGTCATGGCCGGCACGTAGTGGCGCATCGGCACGAGGTCAATCCCACCGGGGAATTCCTCGGTCGGCACACGGAAGTGAGCCTCGTAGCGCCCCACTGCGGGTGCACCGCCAGCCGAGGCACCGCCACCGTGCGGCACCACCTGCCGAGGCGCATCGCTCGCCACGGCGTTGGCCGAAAGCGCGCCCACCGGTGCGTGATGCTCACTCACGTCGTCATCTTCCAGAAGGAAGGATTAGGAGAGGTGCACGCCCACCTTCTCCGCCATGGCCCTCACCTGGCCACGCACGTGAGGCTTTCCAGCTCAAACAGCACGCCGTTGCCAGAGTCGGACACCGCGCAGCCGTAGGCGGAGACGTCGATCCCGTCGGACTCACCGCCTGCGAGCACCGCCGGCGCGCCATACTCCGCAACAGCCGCGGCAAACGCCTCCGATCCGGCGTCAGCCGCCACCTGGAAGATTTGGCACAACGCCAGCGTGTGAATGGCCTCGTCCGCACCCTCGCCGTCAGCGGGCATGCAGTACGCGACCGTCCCCCCGACCGCGCTCTTGCCACCGTAGGGGCATTCCTTGTAGGCGTGATACGTCTTTCCCTCCCCCTCTCTGCCGCAACGATGACAGAGGGGAAGGGCACGCCGGTTGTCCCTGTCGAAACCAACAAGGGGGGGGGGCTTGAGCCGGCCCGAAAGCCGTCTGATCCCTTACCGCGCCTGTTCCGTGGGAGAGAAGCCGCACCGACAGCTTTCTGGAATTTAATCGCGGCTTCAATCTTCTCGAGCCTCGTCGCCAATTGCCCAAGCACCTCGATTATTCTCTCGTCCACGCCGGAGTAGGCGGCCCCAACAACGCTGGGCCCCGCCGCCACTCCCAGCTCCGCCTGTTATTGTTCCCACGCAACGAAAATGTGAGTGACTAAATTAGTCAGCGTGGACAACGGGACGGGTCGGAGGTCCGCGGACATGGGGCGGTAGCGCACTCGCACCGCCGCGTAAAACTCGGGGTCGAGGCGCTCGAACAACTTGTACTTACGTGACGGTTCGGTCGGAGTCCAATCCTCCGACCGGTTGTCACGTAGTACCAGCCTCTGTTCCCTCGCCAACAGCGGGCGCGGGTCAACACGAGCGGGGTAGCGAAGCTGAGAATGCTCCTCTTGAAGGGTTTGGCGCACCCCAGGTGGGACGCATCCCTTGATGAGATCAAGCAGCGCGCGTCGCCCATCCCTGTCGGAGACAGAGTCAGTCCCGAGAAGGAAGTGCTCAGCCGCTGAGTCGGACTTCACTACGTACGCAAGCGTGTCGTACAAAAGCTCGTTGACCTTCGGAATGACCGCCTTGGCGAGGTCGTCGAAGTCAAACGACGACAACCGAAGTCCAGCCCAACCGAACTGAACTCGTTCTTCAGGACGCCCACGATCTTGGAAAGCTTCTCGGAATCCTTGGCGGCCTCAAAGTATTGGTCCTTGCCGCCCAAGGAAAGTTCACGAACTGCCTTAGCCCATTGTCGATGTCGCCCCTTCGCATAAATTGCGGCCACCTTCGCGACGTTCTCTTCGAAAAGCTGCCTCGCCCGTAAAATCCCGTCTGAATCATTGGCGTACGGAGCTGCCGGAACAGGCACAGGTGGCGTCGATGGCGTTGGTGAATCTCTAACTGCCGGAAGCAGTCTGGCGGAGGCTTCGATGTCGCTGTCCAGCAACAGACGCCTCCTCGCTCTAGTATTTGCAGCACTCATTTCTCAAAACGCCTTCAGGAGATCGGCAGTGCGGTGGATAGACACGTGTTGCTAACGGGTCGGGAAAAGCGAAATCATAATGCAGCTTCGTTGAGGTGGCGGTGCGGTGTGAAAAAGGCGAATTGTGGCAAGCTAGCTTTGCCGTCCAGCAAGGCGCCGTGATGCGCGAAATCCGGCGTCCCTCAAGGTGGTGGATCGAAAACTCAAAACAAATTCTTAGCCGCGAGCCTCACCGCAACGTCAGCTCATAGATCACAGCGCATGGTCCCAAGCGTAGACGCAACACGCGTCCACGCACCACCTACTCCAAGCGGCAAAGCTTAGCCAATCATGGCAAACGCAGCGAGAAAATAATTAGCGTGGATGGGGCCACGACCTTGGGGAATATATCCGTTCGGTATATTCAGGTTATATCAGTAACGCAGTCGAGTGCTACTTTCGGATAGCTACTTAAACTGAATATTGAGAAGTATGAACTTAATAAGATAATAACCTAAACATAAACCCGGAACGGTCACACGAACTACTGTACCCGTACTCGTACCCTAGTCACGATCTCAGTCTGGACACTCTGACTCAGGGGCCTGCCTGTCAAGGCTGCCTGGTCAGAACTCGGTACCCAATACGTGTCCGCGACAATATTGGGACATGTCCCAACATGGGCACTTTTGGCCCAGTGTACTCCGAACCTGTGGCGGGGTTTCGGAAGCTCCGACTTTCGTAAGGCCTTTCGAAACCCCCACTCCTTCGTTTTACCAGTTCGCAGTAAAAGGTCCTCGTCATTATCATTTCCCAGTCAAAACATTCCATGGTGGCAAACTCCGTATCTCTAAAGTTTATTGACGATTTCCATCACCGTGAGTAACACAGGTCTGCTGATGGTTTTGGACGCTACAGTGCCATAGTTACAAGCTACAATGCCATCGATTTCGTGTTAGGGATAGGCGCTCAAGAACACACGGAACCGATTCGCTATATCATTCGTCGAGCCCCTTAAAGAGTGTCACCCTTTGGGATACTCGGCGGTTTGGTTGGACAAGCTCCTGAGATCAAGGAGGGAGCGGGATTACTATGGATGGCGGGCGGGAGATGCCTCGGGCAGCTGCTGGGGGGTATGAGCGGACTGGCTTCTTTGGTTCATTGGCAGATTCGGCACCACTTCAGTGTGCAAACAGAGGGGTCGCGTATGCAGATGTCCCAATAAGGCTTAGGGGTTCCCGTTCTTCGGTAAATAAGTGTCCCGGCGTGTGCGGTGCCGAGTTCTTGGATATCAGGTACGTATGGATACATATTGCAATCGCCTTTTGGTAGCTATTTGGTGCTGAAGAAATTAACCCAAGAATAAACCACACACATCGCCACTCATCGTTTGACCGAGTGGAGGTTTACTCACCACGTTGATCATTTTGCTTACATATTCTCACCGAAGATGCAACTATTCCTCACTTCCAAAAATGGATACGGAAACGTTTATGTGCGTCTGTATAACTACGTCGTCCGATCAAATACAATCAAACTCGTTGCGGCTGTAAATGAATGTAAACTAGCATAGCAGGTCGTGTATCATACATATATTATGCCATATATTATAGCGCATATCATATACCGTATGCCATACATGGCACATGGCACACGATCTAAGGTGCTAAATACGGGACCCAAATCTAACATGATAAATAGCAATCTCGAACCCAATACTTTCTGTGTTAAATATGAACGGACACCGATATGATGTGTTAACGATGGGACACATATATGGAATATGCTATATATGAAACACAAATGCACGAATGTGTTAAATATGGACCACCGCGCGCAATGACAAGCACCGAATCTAATGTGTTAAATATGATACACACATCTAAAAAAATACATCAGCATAAAAAATCCTCCCTAACTAGTGACGCACACAACTTATGTGTAAAATAAGAACCCCAAACCTAATATGCAAAACATGGATAATTTGTAGGACATTTGACACACACGTGCAATAGGTTGAATATGGGACCCACATATGATATAGGTTGAATATGAGACACAAACACGATGTGGCGAATATGGAACACTACAAGCAAATTGTGTTAAATATGAAACACTGATTCCAATTTATGTTCTAATGCAAAACATTAATGATAGTCTATGTTAAACATGAAACATAAAGGTGCGAGGTAAAGTTGATACCTCGCATGTGCATACATACTTCAAGTATTCATACATACTTCAAGAAGTATTCATATAAAATACCTTCGATGTGTCAGTTGCTGGGAGTGCATGCATGCGAGCATTAGCGTTTATGATATCATCGATATACATCGATTCAAAGTTTGGTGTCAATGATGCCCTCGCGGAGGGGAGGGGGGCTCTAAGGTTTTAAAGGTAAATGTTTTATGTAGAGGAAACTTCGCCATCAATTGAGGTCAAGGAGTATCTTACTAGGCACGGTCGATCTCAAAAAGGAGATCTCCACTAGGCAATCTGACGGGTGAAGCGGCATCCACTACCCAGTGTGTGCAGTCACTGTCGCCGAGCTCCCATCGTAATCATCGTTCGTCGTTCTCTTCTGCGTTCAACCATAACGAATGGTTGAACGCAGTGAAATACGTAATGCCCTACCGCTACTGTGACACGGTATATCGATGTTGCGATACATCAATTACCACAACACTGTGGCAATCATGTGGTGCATGCTGATATAATATGTGTATCCAGCGACCTTCGCTTATACTTACACGTATGTGTGTGCCACGATGTGAATCGCTTCGTGTGTAGCCTTGTATGCCCCGTCGCGCGGCCGGGACACGCGTCGTGATTAACTCGGTCTGATTTACCAATCGGATGCCTCTCTTGCTTGGCACAAATCGCACAATGCGTGGTGGTAAGCCAGAGTGAATACTACAATACATCAATTGCCATGCCGACGTGGCACGGTGTTCTGTACGTGAGCATTCTGACTACTGAACAGCGTGTTGGTCATGCGATGTTAAAATGGAGATATCGCCATTAAACCATCTGACCATAGGATCATGTGCGTGACAGTGCTTCGCTTTTTGCGTTTCAACATGCCATGCCATGACGCGTGGGTGGCGTCTCGGTAAATGCACACAAATGTAGTGGCACTGTCATCGTTAGCGGCTGGCGATCGTGAGATCGAAAGTTCGTCTATGTCGCCCGTTGGGATTCGAGCTTTGCTGTTGCTGCTGCTGATTAAAGTATGTAAGGTAATTTGCCTTGCATGCTAATGATAAAGGTCGGTGGTTCTCAGCAGGCATCGTGTTGCATTGTCATGCATATGCTAGATGCATTTATTAATTATTGTGAGGATGATGTGCAGCGCTAGTAACACATATTCTATTCACGCCATCGAAGAAACTACAATCATTGATATACGTAGCGTATCCTTTGTCACACACGCCGTGCGGTTCCTCGACCTCTTCCTCCGTTACCATCTCGTGGCCAACGTTTTCGTGGCTTCCTCCTCGATTTCTCCCAACCAAAGCGACCATCCTCTTCGTCTTCCTGTTCGTTCGGGCGGTCTGTCGTAGCCGCATTACTGCCACCGACGGCTTGACCCTGGGTAAGGCTGCTGCTATCAAGTATGGCAGACAACAGGCTGCCAGTATTCATGGGATCATTGCTCGTTGCAACCTGCATTCAGCCTCTAAAATATCTCATATACCAGCCGATGTTATCCCTCCACATATAGACAGGAAAAATCTTGCACTATTGTATCTCATGCATGTGACCGAAGCGCGTTGGTACGTTAATATACTCTTTTAATGTAAACAGCTCGGTGAACCAAGCTTCCCCTCAGACACTCATACAATTGCTGCAGATAATCTAATGGCATTGCACAACACGCGTGCAGGAAGGGAGGGCAACCCTCAAAGGCCGCAGTGTTGCAAACGCCGTCGCAGCTCTCACCCCCCTCACCGTTCTCACAGCTGACAACAACCGTTACAACTGGAAATACTCCTCACAGCCCTAATCTGACGGCAAAAAATTATACTGAGCATGCAATGGAGTGCAGGTATTCCGGGAATGGCTGCATATCCACTTGGTGCATTATCACCTGCAAGCTCACAAGATGGCAACCGCCTCTCACACAAAGTGGCGCGCACCACACAACCAATCCAGGAGCGTGCCGCAACGTACACATGCTCATCAAGTAGACATGCAGAGGCCCAACAATGCCCCACCTGAGCCTGCTGCGTGTACCCAAGATGCCCACGCGATGATCGATCAAATGGCTTTAAGCGCTCCTTGAACTCAGAATCATGCTCGTCAAACAACCTGCATGTAGACAGTACCCCCCCGATCCATCCTCCCCAGTCAGGAAACTGATCACACGCAGCAAACGTACTCGAGGCGCAGACTGCGCGCGGAGCCTGAAGAGCAACCGCTTTTCTCATGCGTTGTCCTTAACTTGTGTCTGGCAGCTCGGCATTCTTTGATTGTTCATATACTGTATATTATTTTGTGGTATCATTAATGGGGACTCGCGGATAAGTTGGCGGTATTAATCATGGGGGCATGATCCGTATTTAAAATCAACGCTCGACTTATGCCTATAATTGACAATTGGCACACTCACCGATCTACGCGTTTATATAACTCCGTCCACAACCCGCTCTCCACAACTTCTACATCGTTGCGGCTCTCCTCTTTCTCCTCATCTCCCTCAGCCCCCGTCGGGATGTCCTCCTTGTCCAGCACGTTATCATTGTAACCAGCATCTTCCACTCGGAACCGCATCGGGATATAATCCTTCAGCATACTGTAGTAAAATCCGTGCTGCTCGGGATCAAACGTCTCCCCGTCCTGTGGCTCACGCAGCCGCTCAAACATGTCGTCATGCACCTCACGCGCCTCATGAAGCAGCTGCTCCAGCTCCTTCATCTCCCACATCACCGCGGGTGCCACCTCTCCCTCTTCCTCCATCTTCTTCTCCTGCACTCCACCCACCAAACCCCTAGTTTCTTACTACCTTACTACCTCAACTCTCCTTCCGCATAATTTACCGCTTTACCGCTACCTTTTCAAAAATATCCACCCGCCCCCCTCGCTCCCACTCAGCTTGTCGTGAGGAACTGGATCATCCCCCCTCTTTTCACAAAACATTTCCCAACATACCCCCCCCACCCCTCTCTTCTCACAATCATATTTCATGCTCCACCGCGAGACCCATTTAATCGATGTACAACCACCCCTCCACATTCAAATCTGACCCCCTCTTTACCTCCGCACAACTGTGTTTCAAATTCCATCCCTCCATCCACTTCTGCTTCCAACAACTATGGCCACACCCCGCCCGCGTTCCTTTTGCTTCACCTTTGCATCACCATGAGGCACACGGTACCCCCCCCCCAGATCCCGTTCACCTTGCTGCCATGCCTTGTACTTCCTCACCATCTATTCTCAAAACACTAGCGCACTTATCCCTGTGGGTAGATGCTCCGTCAAATGGGGGACACGGAGGCGGCACCCCCACCAGCCTGCGCTCATAGTCATAGAACCGCTCCATTAAGAAGGCTGTCAGCAATAATACTTCTCGCGCTTCCCGCTTGTTGATCCTATGGTTCCTCTTCTCCCCGTGCTTCACGCCGATGTTGCTCTTCTTGCACACGTGGCAATGCGTCCTAGTACACTGCAACAGCAGCTTATACCTGCCACCCGTTGCCACCGTATAGCCCCACTCATGGATTGATTGATCGAAGAACTGGCAATGCATAAAGGCGTGCGCCCGCGCCAGAGGGGCAGTTGACGCAAAGAGGAGCGCACCCGCGCGAGTTGAACAGCTGGTAACGCATCAGGCAGCGCGCCTCCCGGTCAAGCACCCCACCAAACAGTGCCGTCTCATGTATCTTCTCGTCATCCTTATCCCGTCTGTCCCGTTTGGCCAGATATGTCTTCCAGTTCTTCTGCACCTCGACGGCCATGTCATCCCTGCACCCTCCAAGCCGCCAGGTTACAACTTCGGACCTGTGGGCAGCAACGCACTCCTCACCTCGCCTGAATAGCTTGGACACTGGGAACGGTGGGCAAAACGCGCTCAGCGCATGTTGCCATGGACGTTTGGGAACGCCCTGTTATCATCAACTTCCGTGGTCTTGGGGCGGGCAAGGCACAGCGCAAAGAATAGAAGAGGTAAAATGGGTGTCACCGTCGCTGTGCTGAGCTGGCACTCGAAACCTCATTCCTGCGAGCATCACCAGCACACCCGTGAGCCCATCCAGGCACCGTGCGGCTCCGGGGGGGGCGCCCTCCATGGCCTGCACAAACCGGCCCAATCAGGGTGTCTGCGGTGCATGTACCTCGGAACACTCCACGTCACGGGCCTGGACCCTGTGGACAATTTGTTTGCAGCCGTCGCAACTCCACTTGTCCCGGTCAGCACCTGCAGCTCCTCTGCTGCTCGGTGTTCAAACTCTCCCCTCTGTACATCGAAGGCCTGCACGGTAAAGCCCAGCCTGCAGTCCCCCTTCCCCGTTACGCCACAGCCACCGCAAGCCCAGCGACTGCAGTCCCCCTTGCCCGTTACGCCACAGCCACCGCAAGCCCAGCGACTGCAGTCCCCCTTGCCCGTTACGCCACAGCCACCGCCAAGCCAGCGACTGCAGTCCCCTGCCCGTCACGCCACAGCCACCGCAAGTCAAGCGACTGCAGTCCCCCTTGCCCGTTACGCCACAGCCACCGCAAGCCAAGCGACTGCAGTACCCCTTCCCCGTTACGCCACAGCCACCGCACGCCAAGCGACTGCAGTCGCACCTCACGCTCGTCCAGACAACGAGCCATTTGCCACGCACATTCCGGCTAGTGCTTCAGGTTGGTTCCGGCTGCAAATATATGTCGACTTGAATGTCTTGTGGCGCGTTGATGACGTCAATGAACAAAACCGTCATCCTCTCGCGAATGCGTCGCATGCGCGAACCTCCACAAATATCGCCACGTCACAGGGGGCAGCGTGCAACCGGTGGCAAGTGCAGGCGGCGCTCCTCCCGATCTCGCCGGTAAACAACGGGCCGCGCGCTGATCTGGAGTGGAGAAATCAGTCAACAAGGATGCCGGCGATGAGGCATTGATAGCCCAGAGATGCAAGCGCGCGAACCCCTATAAAGACTTGAATTCCTAGAAGAGCACTTCGGCAGTTGAGCATCCTCACCCCTCAAACATTCCCATCATCGGATCTCTCAGCAGCAGCACCTTCATGCTCTCCTGCACGCCCGCCCACCCCCCTGCCTGTCTACAGCAGGGCGCAGTTTGGCCCTCGCCAGACGAGCCTCGAGTGGACATATCGATAGGCATCGGTGGCCCCACAATGCTTGCTCATTGCCGATCACGCGCCTCAGGAGTACCCGTCCACACCCGGCGTCGCCCTGCCAAACCAAGCTGGGTGGCGTCATCCATTCGGGGAGTACCTGCAGCTGGGACAGCACGTTCTCGATGGCATTGTAAAGATTGGCGGCGCTGACAGCAGGCAGGTCCACGCCCCGTTTGATGAGGCTGAGCTGGTCCAGCACGTCAATCATGTGGGGGCATTCCTGCAGCCCCTCGCCTCCCCCAATGTTGCCTTCGGAATGCGATTGTCAACCTGTTCAGAGCTCACATGCTGGTTCCATCGCGTCGCCTCTGCCTCCCCGGCCTCCTGGAATCATCACATGAACCAGCGGTTCATGTGCAAAAGAGCAATGGCACAGGCTGTGGCGCCGGTGCAACATACCCCAAATGCAAGGCCCCAAATGTGGTCATACAGAAGCAAGATCCATATATAACGACCTGCCTCCCAAGTACTGCTGGGTGGTGAATGCGAAGGCGCGTGCAGGGCACGGCTGGGATCAGGGTGGGCTCAATGGAGATCAGGGGGGCTTGATCTGGATTAGGGGACTCTTTCGAGATCAGGGGGGCTTGGTCGGGATTCAAGGGGGCTCGATCCGGATCGGGGGTGCTTGATCGGGATTTGGGGGGCTCAATCGAGGTCCCGGGGACTTGATTGGGATTAGAGGGACTCGATCGGGATTCGGGGAGCTTATTCGATATCGGGGGGCTAAATCGATATTGGAGGGCTCTATCCAGATGCACGATCTGGGAGACCGCCCCGGGAAGCTTACGTGGAAGGCCATGGGGTCCTCGGTAATGGGATCAATTTCATCGTGCAGCAACTTGAGGATAGCTGGCCACCGTAGCTCCGGGAAGGAATTGAACGTGCTGTCTGTCAACAGCGTGCATAACAGCACCACGAGCCGGTTTGCAGCATACACCTTGCTGCTCACGCCCGCCTCCGTGGCCCTAGGCAGGAGCTGCAGACGCGGCAGAAGCAGCTGCACACGAGTCAACAGGTCGATGGCCTGCTGATTCCATCGCGTCGCCTCTGCCTCCCCGGCCTCCTGGAACACCTCGCAAATCTCGCCCTGCGTGGGCTGCACGAAGCGCTGGGTGTAAGAATCTGCGCCCCAGCATACCCCCCCCCAAGCCCTTCCACCTTTGCTACCCAGGGCATCCTCAGCCTCATGCCGCATCTCCTCCCGGCAGGTAACCACAGACAGCCGCGCATGGTCCTCTCAAACTGTCCCAATGGCAGAAGGGATTCACAGGATTGACTGGGTAGAAGTGTCGGGGCCTGAGGGAAGCTGCGAGGGCGCGCCTGGCAGGCAGAGGTTGAAGGAGCCTTCTTCGCACAGGAAGGCGCGGGCCATGAGCGCAGCTGTGACCACCTCTTCGCACAGTGCCAAGCAGTGGATTGGGCTGGGCAGGGATGACGCGTCGCCGTCGGCCTCCAGCAGCTGCTCCATCAGCACGAGCTTGTGGTGCGCGTGCAGCAGCGGCAGCTTGCGCCACAGGTCGGAGCCGGGGAGTGCCTCCTGTAGGTGCATGTACGTACGTGCCAGGGCAAACTTCCGGTGCGTTCCCTCAGCGCCCTGCCGCCAACCCATCTCCCCCCTCGCTCCCCCAAGGCCCATTCCCTCAGCGCCCTGCCGCCAACCTATCTCGCCCCTTGCCCCCCAAAGGCCCGTTCCCTCAGCGCCCTGATGCCAACCCATCTCCCCTCCCCTCCAGAATGTCGTGGGATGATAGGCATCCGCTGAAGGAGAGGAGGTGGTGGGCGTCGACGCTATGGGCGGAAGCTGTGCGGTTTGAGACATACGCATCTATAGGATGACAAGGGAATGGGTGGGTGGAGGGTCAGGGAGGGTGTGGTCATACGCATCTATAGGATGTCAAGGGAATGGGTGGGTGGAGGGTCAGGAGGGTGTGGTCATACGCATCTATAGGATGACAAGGGAATGGGTGGGTGGAGGGTCAGGGAGGGTGTGGTCATACGCATTTATAGGATGACAAGGGAATGGGTGGGTGGAGGGTCAGGGAGGGTGTGGTCATACGCATCTATAGGATGACAAGGGAATGGGTGGGTGGAGGGTCAGGGAGGGTGTGGTCATACGCATCTATAGGATGACAAGGGAATGGGTGGGTGGAGGGTCAGGGAGGGTGTGGTCATACGCATTTATAGGATGACAAGGGAATGGGTGGGTGGAGGGTCAGGGAGGGTGTGGTCACCTTCGGAATCACGGCATAGAGAGCATCTGCAAAAGCCCAGACGGCGGCAGGGGAGCTCGGGGCGAGAAGCTGAAAGGTACGCCACACGTCAAGAGGCAGGCTGGGGCACTCGGCAATTTGAGGTGTGCTCACTGCCTTGCGGCCCCTGCCCCGCCCTGCGCCCTTTCGAGGTGCCCGCGACGGCTGCACAACATCCCGCAGTGCTGTCCAGCCCGAGTGCGAACACATGTAGATGTCCACCATAGCCTGCACAGACGCGGCTCCAAGGGAGTCGACCACTTGCTGCACCTCGTTCCAGTGTGGTTCCGGGCAATACAGATGCGCGGAGCTGAGCACAGCCACCATACGCCGCACCGCCCCGTGGCACACTCCGGCGGCCTGGCGCACGACCTCCGTCTTGCGTTTCAGTGCTTCTTTTCGCTTCTTCTCATCGCCCCCTCTCCCCCGTTTGCCCTCTTGTTTGTCCTCTTCCGTGAGCATCTCGGCAACCGCCTTCTTCAGCTTCTCGGTGCCCTGCTCAGTCCCCCCACCACCCCTTTAGCCGACCCCCATGCGTTCAGCCTCTCACTGCCCGGCCCAATCTTGAATCCATACCGCACATCAGCTGGTTAAGTTGCATGCAAATCATCTTCCATTGAAGCATCAACTTGCACTCCCAGAAGATGGTCAAATCCTCACAGCCCGCCTCTCGCTGAGGGGGTCTAAGGGGCTGGACCTGCAGAGCATCTATAATTAGCTGTAATTGCTGTATGCGGTTCACCATCGGGGAGACGCTTGCCAGCGGCAATGTGGGCACAGGCTCCTCAGGATCTGCTCCCCGCCATCACTCCCCAATAACCAGTCATGAATGGCTCGCCTATATAAGGAGGCCTGTTATAGATTCCAGCAGCCAGAGTTACTGCGAACAGCGTGGAGCAGTGCATAGTGATCCATGCAGGAGGCTCTGGGGGCAGTCCGCGTGGACTATTGCCCTACGACCGCCTGACATATCAGGAGGGCAGCCAATCAAGACCGAAGCTCAGACGGATAGCAAGAGATGAAGCGGCGGACAACGGAGGGCTCCCGGTAGCGCACGTTGATTAACAAGAGTGACCAGGCATGGACCGACCCGTTGGCGGTCTACACACGGGCCAACATCGACGCGTGGTCACTCGCATCTCTTGTGATCCTTGCCGAACGGAATCTCACAACTGCCAGTCAAACGCGCACAGTACACGGCAGCTCTCTCTTCTGTCCTTTGTAGACTTCTTCACAAACATAGAGCCGCCAGCGCAGGGGGGCTGCTCCAAGGCGCGGAACCTCGAGCCTCCCACGCGATGCGGGAACACCCGGCGCGGGGCTGCGTTTGGGAAGCCAAAATGCTGCGCAAGAGCTAATTCCGCTCATGTTCCCGTCACATGTTAATGGTGATGGATCCTCTCCGGTGCCTGCCAGTGCCTGGCAGTACGGTTATTGAGAATAACGTCGCGGACATGGATGGTATGCCCTCGAGTCGGGTGATACCATCCATGTCGCGAGATGGAATACCATCCATGTCCAAAGATGTCCAAATTACAGGATAACTTTTTATGATTTTTCTCAAAAAATCAAAAAATTCTGACCGGACCGATGGAGGCTCCTCGACGAGAGCTCGACAATTTTGAAATAATTTTGAACATCGGACGGTGGATTACTTGGTAAATTTTGGTCAAAGTTTGATTGAGCGGTACAAACAGACATGGATGGAATACCATCTCGAGTGGGATGGTATTCGGGCCGAAAACCATCCTCCACAGATACCATTCTCAATAAGAGTACTGCCTGGCCAAGACGGCGCCATAGGCGTGGATGGCTCCGCAATATGTACCAAAGTGCCACCAGCATGCACAAACCTCCGCTATTGTGCATACCCTACTACTAGCTACCTTACTGGGATGGCCCATGCAGAGCGCTCAGAAATGCCAGAAGCGAGCACGGCGCGAATGCCAAGGCCTGTGGTCCGTTTCTGCGCCCTGCTCGCTTACGAATCTGGCCCTTTGCTAGGTTCGGCTTAAGGCGCGCACCGTTCAGCTCTTCCTTCTTTGCAAAGTCAATCATCTGGCATCCCGACACGTTGCCCACCCCACCTCCCTCTGCATCATCACCGGCTCTGGCCAAATGGTGGCCGAAGCCTGGCATTGCAGGACCCACACTGCCAGCTAGCAGGGAGTCGGCAGCCGAGAGTTCCCACGCTGTCGCTTGCTGCAGTGAATTAGGAAAGCTCCCTGATCGCATCGGTGGGGATCTCAGAGGATGCTGCTTTGTGACTGGGGTGTGGGGAGAGCGCCGGGTGCAGCTGCCTGTGGCTGACGTGGTCATGGATAAACGCTCCCTGCTCTGAGCATCTGCCACGTGTGAAATAGCAATATGCCACCGACAGAGAGTCTGAGTTTGAAGAGCTTGATCCGAGTGTCCACCTGTTATTCATTTGCACCAAATATAGACCACGATGATACGTATTAAACTCTCTTAATATTTGCGCACTGCTCCGAGATGAAAGCGAATAACGAATTGCGGATCAGGATAACAGAGAGCTTTGGCACAGCCTGCCATGCGGCAGGCCGTTCAAATCTCCCCAGTAGCCCATGCCTCCTAGCAAGTGTTCTTCTGAGTGTCACGCAGGAAGGACGGATGCGAGGGGGTGAAGAAGGGCATGATAGGGGGCACCGTTTTCAGCCAATAATCGTAGATTCTCCATATCTCGTCGGCCATGGCCTCCAGGACCTCCGAACGATCGATGGATATCTTCTGCTGGAACTCGCCTGGTTTGAGCTGCCTCACACCGACCCTCCCCCGCGCAGGCGCCGCCCTGGAGGCTCAGAATCGTGCGCCGCAGCGCTCCAACAAAGCACTGCACTTTGCCTCATGCGTCTCAAGGGCTTTTCCAAAGCACCGCGTCTATTCCAGATCCACGGGTGAGGAGCACCTTCGAGAGAGTAACACCATCTCCAACGTCCTTGGTCACCAGCGGGAGCATGCGGTAGGAGAGCCGGTCAAATGTACGCTCAATACGCGTGTCGCCGTACAAGAGGGACCCGCAGAGCCCGTGGAATGCTGCGGCATCCTCGACGTAGTTGAGCTCCGGCTGAGTGCTTCTGCTGCCCCCATCGCCACATCTGTCACGCGAGCGCTTCGCGTACGTCCGATCTACGGCTGTCCGTGCGGACTACTACCACTTGGAGATTCTGATCAGAGCCCCTCTCTCTGTCTCTGGCCACCCCTAAAAATCTACCAGAAAACACTTTTATGCAATTGCATGTGCGCCGCTGATGCACTGGGCGATGCAGCCAGGGCCCACCTGCAGGACCGGGACCGTCGGGGGCTTAGGTGCTGAAGTGACAAGGCACTGGGCATCAGCCCCAGCACGATGGCCACGAGCAGCTCGAGCAGCTCGAGCAGCTGCGCCTTCTTCCCAGTGTCCTCCCACAGCTTCTTCAGCTTCTGCTCGCCCCCCGCATCCTCCGCAGCTTGCAGCGCGAGGTCGAGGCGCACGGCGAGGCTGCAAGCGCGGCCGTACGCGTTACCGGCATGCTGGAAAGCGCTGGCGGCATCGCCGGCGCGGTCCGGGTCCCCAGCGAGCCGCGCCTCCAGCAGAACAGCGTCCGCCCTCAGCAGCACCAGCTCCTTCTTCAGCGCCGCCACCTGCGCCCAACATCCACCCGCGCCCCCGTCGCTCCAACAACCCACCGCGGTCTAGGCCGCTGACGGCGGACTCAATGGCTGGCCGGCCTTATATTTTCCGAGTTTTGGCCAGCAGTAAAGTCAGGAATGGCGCTGGCAGTGTCCGCTTGCACCAAGTGGCTCTGTGCGGGGTGGCAAGGCGCACCTTTCTCGCTCCATGGCCACCCGTCTTTTGGCTGTGCTCCAGCTCTTCCAGGGCCATCTGCAGGAGCTCCACCGCCTTCGTGGCCTCCGCCTGCAGATGACCACCCGCAGCGCGCACCGTGGCTTCAGCTCGGATCCCCGGCGCCCCCGGGTGCCTCTAAGGTGACCCCGCTCGGTCCCAGATGCCGGCCAGCTCGCGCGCTCCCAGACTTTCCAACGCATCCGACCTCCCGGTGTCACACACATCTGACCTGCATGTTGCGTGAGGCTTCAAGCTCGACTGTTGCGTAAAACGCGGAGCCCTGCCTCAACAATGCGCTGTCACATGCGCAGCCAGCGCTCATGCGGCGGGTATCCGCCGGTGCCTCTGTATTATTGTAGCCAGCCCCTACGATTCAGAACTGTGCAGGCCATCTTGACACACGCGGCCAGTTGCCACGCGCGGCGTCGGATAAGTTCATGCTAAATGCTAGTGGCAAGAAGTAAAGGCTAGGTCCTGTTTGGGTGACCGAAGCAAGGCTCACCCGTAACCAGCTGCAGCGGATCAGACATGATGGCACGGAAGGGTGCCTCTTCCACTCCATCCAACACAGGGCAGCTGCCCCGCAAGCCTCGGCACGCCCGTGGGCCCCCGCACCCGCAGGGCAACAACCCAAAAAGAGTTTATCGGTCAGCACGAGATAGCGGGCAGCAGGCATGGCGCACCTGCTTCTCGGGATTGGCGGACGGCCTGGTGACAAGGCCAGCGCCATGCTCCCAGGAGGCGGGCCGCACTTTGCCGAGCCCGAGGCAGGCGCTCTTCAGATGGCAGCGCGCCGTGAAGAGGAGGCTCTCGGGGGTGGCCTTCACAGTCGCCAGCGTCTTCAGCGCCTCGCTCATGCCGGCATTCGCCAGCCTGGTCTCCGTCACCAAGATCTCCGCAGCTTGTAGGTGACGGCCCTCGCTCTTCAGCATCTCCGTCAGCGTCTCTGGTTCCTTGTACCGCCGCAATGCTACGATCTTGTCTTCAAGCTGGCACCCCAGACCGTCCGCCCCGAGCGCCACAGAAGGAATTGCCGCTCTCAAACACCAATCTCAGCTGGAAAACGCATACAATTTTGCAGCGCGTATGTTTTCCCGACTGCTGATGGTGACGGGCCAAATGCTGGCGGTCCACATGGTGCTCCCCGAATTGAAGGCTGATATTACAAACTCTGCGACAGTCAAGCAGTGTGAATGCCAGCAAATCGAAGAAGACAATGTCAAAGGTGCGCTTGCAAGTGTTCACAACCCTGCGTGCGGAAGGGCTGTTGGGGAATGCGGCACCTTCGCGAAGGAGCGGATTGCGGTGAGCATCTTCTCGCGGTCGTTGGCCTTGTAGTGCTGCTCGGCCGCGTGCTTGGCAAAGCTGTCCACCTTCGTACGCGAGAAATTCGCCGACTCGTGCATTGGGTGCCGGGTGAGCAATGCATTGCTCGCTTCATGGCAGCTGCCGTCCATCAAGAACTCCAGTGCCATGTCCAGCCGGCCGAGGCCCTCCAGCAGCTGCCCACCCAGGAGCCACTGCTTGTCGCGCTTCACCACCTTCAACACCTGCCCAGGCCCAAGCATGCCACCATCGCTCCTTTTCAGTCTGAGGCTGTAGGGCCCCTGCAACGGGTCTTGACGCCCCACTCGGGCTAAAGGTTGGTCGAGTTCTGCGCGAGAAGCTCGCTTTACGCCTATTCGGTGTCTGACCTACATAAAACAGCCTGGGCAGATTTGCGCAGATGGTTCTAATTTGATGGTGGGGGTGAGGCAGGGAAACCTCCCCTAATGGGAGTCCCAAGCGGACGGGAGAAGGTGGAGCTTCTGAAGGTGACATGGGAAAATGCTGAAGAAGTTGGCGCGCCTGTCGGTGCGCACATACCCGATGCGGTGGAGGTTGGCATGTATCAGAAAGACAGAGTGACCCAATTATTGATTCACCACCTGAGCTCCACCTTCTCTACTTTAAATGGGACTCCCCCTCTGCGAGGTCTCCCTACCTCACCCCATCCGTATGGCTGCAACTGTCAGATCTAATGGTAAATGCGGATATGCAGTTCAATCCCGGGAATTGGTCAGCGCCCATCTGTGCCAGTTCTAGAAAGGACATGAAATGCACAGCGCAGCTCTCCCAGTAGTTAATGACAACATGCGATGACGCCATCGTCTTCGCTGATTATTATCATCGGCCACGAATGGCTTACAACCATACTTTAGGGTTTTAAAGTCGAGGGTCATGCTAAGATGTAAAGGATCGTGTTAGGATGCATGATGCATGTGCAACGCGGGCGAAGTACAACGGAATTGCCTATGGTGACAATATGACGACCGTTGTACCTTTGCAGTATGTTTAATGCGAAGGTGCGACACGAGGCACATGCTGCTCGGTGCCGTCGCTTCATGTGATGCAGCGATATCCAAGGTGACGTTCTATATAATTCACCAACGCTGAGAACGCGCACATCGATGCTAAAGCCGCCGCCGATGCTTTTGTTGGCGACAAACTGCTATAACTCTGCAATAGCATCACGCCAGCATGCTTTTGTTGGCGACAAACTGCTATAACTCTGCAATAGCATCACGCCAGCATGCTTTTGTCGGCGACACACTAGTATAGCAGCGGGGGGGGGGTGAGGGGCCTCCTCCTTGACAAAATCCTCGTAGGTGTCATAGGTGTAGGCGCGAACCCTTAGGCTGCAAAGCCACCGGTAGGGTTTTGCGCCCTTACGCCCTCCAACACACATCAAAACCGCAAAATGCGGTACAGGCGGATCGTCCACGGTTTGAAGCAATAAGAGGAATCGCCTTCCCTCAGTCCCCTGAGCCGGGGGAGCGCGAACCACCTCCGCGTAATCTGAGCGTGATCGTTTGCATGATCACGCCTTCATCGGGCACGCCTTCGCCGATTACGCGGAGGTGGTTCGCGCTCCCCCGGCTCAGGGGACTGAGGAAAGACGGTTCCTCTTATTGCTTCAAACCGTGGACGATCCGCCTGTACCGCATTTTGCGGTTTTGATGTGTGTTGGAGGGCGTAAGGGCGCAAAACCCTACCGGTGGCTTTGCAGCCTAAGGGTTCGCGCCTACACCTATGACACCTACGAGGATTTTGTCAAGGAGGAGGCCCCTCACCCCCCCCTGCAATAGCATCACGCCAGCATGCTTTTGTCGCGCAAATGTGATGATGACATAAATCTCGAGCAGCCCCCCCCTCCTCGGAGCTCCGCATACGTGTAGATTGGAGGGTAGAGGTGTGCTTACATCCTTTAGCAGGGAATCATTTGTATCCCGCCGAGTGAGCAACTGTTGCAGCGCTGTCACAAGCACTCCCCACTCACCAGTGGGTGAGTCACACTTGCCGCGAGCGCCGTCAAGTCGGAGAGGCCCTTTCCAAGGAGCCCCCACAATTGCGCGGGAAAATACATGTGGCATCACCCAGCATCAGAGGTGAGAGCTATGTGGGGGAAATGCGTCCTCCGCCTACCATCTGGAACCGGAGGTGATGCTACACCCTAAGCGGTGCGAGGCATGGGCGCTCTGCATTGCATGCGCAGAGGCATCAGGCATGGGCAGAGGCACCGGAAACACAAGAAGCAGCTAGCGCGGGGCGCGGGGGGCGCGCGGGTGCCCGACCTTCCACCTCACGGGCCTCGAGGAGGGCGCGGGCCGCTTCGTCGGGGCGGCTGTGCTTCTCAAAGAGCCCCACGGCGGCGTGCACGTCGCCAAACTGCTCATACAGATTGGCGGCCATCATCCAGTTGCCCGCACGCTCAAACAGCACCGCGGCCTGCTGCTCATCCCCCGCCGCCTTGTACTGCGCCGCAGCCTGCCGCCACATCTTCCGCCCCAGATACCCGGTCTCTGCCACGGCTTGGTACAGCGACGCGGATAGGACGTGCTCCCCGCAGTAGCTCAAGCACCGCGCCGCGTCGGACAGGTTCTGCACACCGTCCGGGCACTGCAGGAAGAGCTCCGCCGCCTCCAGCCGCAGCAGACGCACGCGCTCCTGCCAGCCCACCAGCGCGCCACCGGCATCAGAACCGCACTTTATGCACCTCTGCCGCCCGCGTGAGTCAATTACCCCTCTATCGCCGGCAGCCCGGGGCCGAGTTCTACACAGGATGCGACCTCCAGGATGCCGTGGGGTTGCAGCACGGCTCCTATCTACGGTTGTGGTGTTACAATAGGACACAGGGTTGTCTGCGTTATCAAAGGCTGCCCGCTACATCGTGCTACGTGTCAAACTGCCACTGCGCCCAAGGAGCAACAGAGGGGGGTGGCTGGTACGAATGTGAGGGGCAGGGGCGCACCTTGTCTGCCCCGGAGAGGCCGGTGAGGCGGTTTGCACGATCGATGCGGCGCGACTCGATCACCTTGGCGCGGGCCTGCGCCAGCTTGGCGCGGCCGACGGCGCCGGCGCGGTGGAAGCAGGTGGTGGCTTTGAGGTAGTCGCCGCGGCGCTCGAAGTCCTCGGCGCGGTCCAGCCACTCCGCGGGAGAGGACGTGCGGGCGATGGGCCCGATGTCCTGCATCTCGGTAGTGGTGGGGTCCTGCACCTTGACCAGGCCACGCCGGATGAACGCGTCCACCGCCGGTGCACGCTTTGCCTGGTCCTCCTCGTACAGCCACACATTCACCCGCGCGCGTGTCACTGCCGTGTAGAACTGCCGCAGCTCGTCCAGCAGCACCTTGTGTCGCTCCTCGCTGAACTCGAGTGGCCTAGGCTTGCTCTTCTCCGTTAGCCCCGCCACCTGCGCATGCATCTCCGCGTCCGCCTCCGCCCAGTCAAATCGCATGACCCGGAAACGGCCTCCGGGAATCTGCAGGTGGCAGGGGCGCGATGCCACAAGAGCACTGAGAGCTAGATTGATTCTAAAAAAATCGTGATGATTGTGAATATATATTTCAAAATGGAAATTCAATTTGTGACAGATAAAGTATAAAAGCGTGTTTTCATAAAGATGAGTCACTTGCTTTATAAAACAGAAAGAATGCATTAAATCGAGTAAGCCCCCAAGCGATCCAGACGCTTCAGGGCATGCAAGCTCTGTGCGCTGCCACAAGCTGTGCACAGCCAGGCAATGCGGGCAGCGCCCTTGAGGTTCTGCGCAGCAGGCTCGCTATCTGCTGGCATGAGCTGCGCGCAGCCACGCAGCGTAAAGCCTTGCACAGAAGTGGCATGCTCACAGGCTCAGGTTTGGCCCGCAGTTCAGGAGGGGGGGCGAGCTCCTGACCTGCAGCTGCATAGCTAGGTTTGCGGGAACTTCTGGGGTGTCGCCCGACTCCTCCACCTGCTGCTGCTGCTGCTGTACATACTGCGTGATGCACCGCCACTCCTCCTGAGCAGGCGAGTCGCTGAAGAAATTCCACAGCAGCACGTCGTCGAACTCCAGCCCCTACAGCAAGCCCCGCCCGCACCCAGAGTGTCAGTCGGGCTACCTCTCCATCCACCGGGGCAGATCACCACGGCTAAAATCCGTTGCATACGACTCGCTCGTGCTTCAAGGTGGTTTCCTCTCCTCGCTGCCGCCTGCGGATGATACATGGTGGAAGCTTGGCAGGGCAGAGGAGGCACCTTGGACTCCAGTACCGTCAAGATAAGGCCTGAGTTCATTAGCTCCGGCGGAATTTTCCTCTTGCTTGCCTCGTCACGAACAATGATTACCTGATGGCACGGCACATACCCCTCGAGCACACACTGATCACCTGACGATCGCATGATCATCAAATGATCCCAGGGCACATACCCCTCGAGCGCACGCCGATCACCTGCCGATCACATGATCATCAAATGATCCCACGACGTGCTGACCCGGCTCGCGCGCTGTGGCCACGTGATATCTGCTTCATGACTACGCGTCAATCGGCCAAGGATGACATGATGAGAAGCCAACGGCACGCAACGCGACCCCTCGCAAGATGTCGACATGACAATCAGCCATTATTCACACGGCGGTCGCCCAATGATCATCGCATGCTGCTCAGTGCAGCCCGTGAGCACCAACACAGCCGGAGCTGCTGAGAAGAGGCACCGTCCCTGCGATCCCGCACCTGCTGTGCCCCAAACTCAACTTCCATACCGCCGGGGCGCAAGAAGAGCAGTGTCATGTCCTTGTGCTCACAGCTGCCGAGGATCCAAGGCTTTGGGCCGTTAAACAGGCCTTTGTCGTGCTCCAGCTTGTCGATGGACCTCGGGAAGAAGGCCTCAATCAGCTCCACTGCGAAGTTCGCCAGCTGCAGGATCCCAGCGTGCGTCCTGCCCGAGTTCCCGTGTGCAACTCGTACCATCAGACAGTTCGAGCATTTGGAGCAGCGCAGCGCCCCGACATGCCACGCGGTGTGGGAGGTGAGATGCGGCACGGGGTAAACCTGTAATTGTTGACAAGCTTGTAGATGTCGCGCACGGCGTGCGCACGAGGATTCGTCTGTGCGGCGTCCCAGAACAGCGTGCGCAGGTCGCTGAAGCGGAAGGACAGGCCGCGCGCGATCGTCTGCGCGGTATCGCCCGTAAGAAAGAATCGGTTTGTGTCGTCGGTCACCAGCATCAGCAGCCGCATCTCCGCCTCCGTGAAGTCCTGCACCTCATCGACATACATGCTGTGCAGCCGCACCCCCTGGTAACCCCCCATCTTGCCCAGCTGCCGGTGGATGTGCGTGACTGCGTCACACATATCGTATGCGTGCAGCTGCTTCCGGCGCTTCTCGTAGCGCAGGAAGATTTCGTACACGTCGGGTCGGCTCCCCACGAAGTTCGGGCTGCGCTTTGCGCCCAGCGTGCAGTACTCACTCAGCGCCAGGTGCCCATCCTGCCTCCACACCCACCGTCCCCCAATCCTTATCTTAATGGGAATCACCAGCCCCCCTGTTAGTACGGGCTCCTCGCCATAAGAGAGGCTGCGGAAGTGCTTGCTTGACCGTGGGTACCAAAAAATGGTGCAGCGCATCTCCGCCAAAACTTGAATGCCCATCGCAGAGCATTACCCTAAACCCTAAATCTGGGCAAGCTCCTTCTCTGAACTTCGTGTTCTTATGAGATTCAAGGGCTTCCCATTGGCCGGCCTTGCCGTAATTGTCGTTGAAAATCAAAATGAAGCTCCTACATCTACACCTTGTGGAGACAGTGGACTCGGCGAAATATGGCTGTGGCAATGGCGGCCACAGGGCGGCCATCTCAGAGGGGGCTGGCAGGGCACGGAGGCACGAAGCCCTGCTCGGGCCCGTGCTTGCCTTGGCTTCCACGCTGTCCTTGCTGCCTTTAATGAAGGACACGATCTCGGACCACACCAGGTTCGGGCTCAGGGTACACTGAAGCTTGATGTCCGGCCAGATCGTATGCACAAACGTGTCATAGTCAATCTCCAGTCGTCCTACCGCCCTGCTTTGCGGGGCCTTCTGGGCGCCAAGAGCGCTGGTATCCACGCCCGCCGCCTCCTCCTCCTCCTCCTCATCCTCCGAGTCGAGGCCCTCCTCCAGCTCCTGCAGGCTACTGCTTGCCTCCTTTCCCCAGGCGATCTTCTCCGCCTCCTCCGTCAGCCGCCCTGCAGCAAATATACGCCGCGCGATCCTGACACACTGGGGCACACACGTCGTGGCACACTTGGCCCCAGCAGCGCCTCCTCCGAGCCCGTTGTTCAGCACCGGCGATCAAGCACCAGTGCCTAGGTGCGCGCCTACTGTACCGCTCAGACTGGTGATTGCCACAAGAGTCGCAGCTGCGCAGCCTAATTGGAGCACTGCCAATCGGCACCAAAAACATTCGCAGGCAGTGCGTGTTTGGCTGCACACCTGGCGTGCGCAGTGCCAAGCATAGCCGCCGATTACTGTGCTGCATAATGGGCGCACGGTTCCTGGTGCATGCCGCACCATGGTGCGATGCCTGGGACGGGTGGTTGGAGCTGTGACCAGCACCCTGGATGACGCACCAGTGCTGCGCTCTCGGGCGAAGAAGGGCTCCGCGCCGTCACACAGCGTGCCATCCACCGCAACCAGCAGCTCTCTCTTTGTCAGGAACAGGGGAAACCTATGGTGCGGCACGGCCTGCACGCTCAACGTGTGCAGGCGCTCGCGATTCTCGTCGGCCCCGTCATCCACGTTCTCCATGTTTACCTATACACCGTGGCATCCGTCAGTGTCATACTCAGGTGCTGCCAAACTGCCCACCGTAAGACAGACGGCCCCTGGAGCAGCTCGGTCACCTCACGGACATCAGCACCGCCCCCGCCCTGCCTAGTGCGTGTGTGCGCATGTGTGTAGTGTGTGCTTATTAGCGCATGTCCTGTCGAGAATACCATGCAATCTGCATGATTGCTTCACCATTCTGATGTGATTATAATATACTGACACGGTGTGTGCATCATTTACGCCGGTTTCAACAACAGCGAAGGCGACTAGGGTTAGCATGCATGCGGATCGTTAGCTTTCAAAATAAGTACACAATAAGTGATCAGTAGACAACTATATATATATATATATACATATATATGTAGTGCAACATCAAGTTCTATACATATATATGTAGTGCAACATCAAGTTCTATACATATATATGTAGTGCAACATCAAGTTCATGGACCAGGTTGCAGCTGCCGCTGCATGCATACTAGTTATGGTCATGCTCAAAACATCACGAGAGAGACTCGAATAGGAGCACCCAGAGTAGTGATACGAACGGGCCCGCGCAGCTGGGATGCACGGGGAGGCCACCATGTCGGGGGGCACCTGGTCGGGGTCCGCCGGCCCGAGGGGGTACCCGTGGCCCTTCTTGAGCGAGTGGAAGAACTTCTGCACCTCTCCCCGAAGGACCGAGTTGCTGGTGGTGAACACCTGGTGCAGGTGGTGCACGGACTTCCGGTCGGAGGCCAGCAGGCCAGGCTCCGTCAGATGCGCCAGCACAGCATTCTCAATCGCGGGCGGACGCTCCACGATGCGGTTGCTCCAGTACTGCAGGAACTGATGCCACATGCGAATTACCATCACCGTTGTCTTGCCTGTGCCGCTGCGGCCTGCAAAGGCGTCCACGAGCAGCTCGCCCCTCCTTGTCAGCGCAGGCGGTTCCGAGCCGCACGTGTCATAGCCTCACCCAATAGCGGCAATCGCACAGGACGCACTATAGGTAGGCGCGGGCGCATCGTAGCACTGCTAAGAGTGCGTCCTTGCCAGAACAAGCAGATCAGGCACCGCGCAGTAGCTCGGCGCAGAATGTACGCTGGACCAAGCCGAGCTTCCAAAGCATTCCAAGGCCACGGAGCGCCTCAACTCGGTTAAGCGTGTGTGATACTCATGCGACAATTTGAACTACTGACAAGAAATCGACCGAGGTGACAACGGAGCGCACCCAGCACTAGGGTCGGGGCATCCTCTTCCATCGAAATGTACTTCCATTCGGTGTCGGACACTCTAAACTGGAACTCGCAGCCTTTCAGGGTCCCCTGCAGAATGATGCCCCCACCCCTCTCCATGCGCGACCTCACCGCGATGTGGGACTGCTGGCTCTGCCTGTGCTGATGTAACAGCGGTGCACTTTACCTCCATCGGCATTTCCCGCCAAAAGCAAGTTGGGGGCAGAGCTCATTACAAGCATGTATGCTGGGCACGATGCACTGCTGCGCACACCCTGAACGGCATTAGGCCCGCCCAAAATAGCCAGCACATCATCACCGCAGTGGATGAAGGAAGCATTAGAACAGGGCAGGGCAGTGACAAGATAGCACCTACTTCAACACTTCGCAAACCGAATGCAAAGCAGCATGGATGATAGTATGCGCCGCTCATTGTTCGATCGGTTGGCCGGTCGGTCGTTGAATGCAAGCGAATGGACAGACTCTGGAAGATTCGTGAAAGCTGCAACCAAAAGTGGAGGCCAAGGCGCAAGAGACAAGCCACGTACACTGAAGGGCATGAGATCAGCCGACGAAAGCCAGCCCACCATCATCCCAGTGGATGTGGGAAGCAAATCAGGAGCAGGGCAGGGCCATGACAAGATACCACCAACTCATACATATTCCCAACCCAGATGCAAAGCAGCATGGAAAGATGATGCGACGTGACCGATCATCGCCCAACAATTGTTGGTCCCAGGGTTACGGAGTAAGGGGTTACGGAGTAAGCGGACCCTGCTGGCATGCCCCCCAGTGGCTCACGGTTGATGGATGGGACCCGTTGGTCCATGGTTATGCCATGAATGCAGTCACACCAGACAGCATGGACACCCCATGGTAAAAAATGAACAGGTCACATACACACACGACTCAGGCAGCTTCGGGGGAAGAGCTGGACTGGCTTCAGAGGCACAGCTTCAGTGCGCAGGCAGTGCAGTTGCAAGAGGCGCTCAGGTGGCAATCCGGCGACGAGGACAGACGGGACGGGCCTTGGTGAGAATGTTGTTCACGAGGCCGTCGGTGATCGGGTAGAACTTGACGAGGGTGAACTGGTCGTCGTCCGCCACCGCCGGGGGGTACATACTGACCACGAGAGCACCTTCCTGGGGGGCGCCCTCGGCAGCCGGCCGAAAGACCAGCGGCGCTGCTTGCGTGGCGCCAGTCAGAGCCGCCGGGGTGTCGCACCACAGCCATCTCTGGATGTGGCAGGATTGCCCCTGAACCACGCCCCGCCCGCAGCATGGCTTAGGCACGCGGCCCTGCCAGCCAGGACGCGGTGCCTCTCGCCTCGCGTCCAAGCAATGCGCGGCGTGCAAAAGAGGGACAGCTTCTTGTCAGATGCCCCGCACTCCGAGGTCGCATGCCCGAAGCATCTACACATTGCCCACGGATTAACCAAAAAAAGCAGGATGAGCGTGTGCGTGGACAGGCGGCAATGCGCAAGAATGATGGAGACGGGGACTCCATTGGATGTGGAGCAGAGAGCTTACTTTTCGATGCGATGCAGCTATGCTGCTCACGAGGCGCTTCAGGTGCGCATCAGATGGCGTGTGCATGATAGCCCACAGCCGAATCGACTCGGTGAACTGCCCAATGCGGGTGGAGAAAACAACGCCCTGTCCCATGCCACCATGGTGCGCCCAACGCGGCTTCAGTAAAGAGGGTAGAATAGTGGCGGATGTGCAGCATGAAACCCAGGTGGGGTGGGCACAGGTCCCCTGGGGACACCGCGCCCTCGAGGCCATAATGAAACACCCTGCAGCTGATTGGGCGGGTGCGCTGCTCGTGCGCTGCTCAGCACGGCTGTTGAGTGCCCTTCCCTGCATCATCCCAGCATGGCTGGTGAGCAAGGGGCAGCACAGAGAATCTAAAACCTACGATCGCATGCCCTTGCACGTGCCGGCCGCACCCCACCGTCAGATACTCGGGTGCGCGCCGGCCGCGCCCCATCATCGCATGCTGTTGCCCATGCTCTTGCCCTTGCCGACTGAATGATGTGATAGGGGATTGCGGGCATGCCGGGAATCACCTTCTCCCACACGACACAGCGCTCTCTGCTTGATGGGAAGTATGACACCTTCAAGAGTACGCCCGCCATTTCCTGGGCATCCACCACCACCGTCGATATGAATCCGCTAAGGCACTTGCCATCTCATTGATTCACAGCCGTCGCTTCAATCAGTGCCCGTGAGCTAATCCCTGCGATTGAAGATTGGCAGGAACATCGAAAGGGGTTCCGCACGGAGTACGCACCGGCGGGGTGGCCAGCGGTGTGCTGTGACCCTCCCAGTTGCCCGTTGCCAGCTGGGCAAGCAGATCGACCAGCGCAGCCTGCCGCGGGGAATCCAGCTCCGACCAGCCATCCCGGAAGGCTTTGGTCTGCTCCAGCTCCCACTGCATGCCTCCGAAGTTTCTGAACTCCGGATTCACCTGGAGCCCGCTCAGCCCAGTTAGAATCCATCTCGCGCCTCCCTGCACTACCCGGCGGAATCGTCATCAGAACAGCGGGGCCGGTACCTTCCCCACCGCACAGATGTTAGAGGTTTCCTCGTCGCGCTCCAAGTGATATGCTTGGCCAAAGGCAGCCCCACCCTCCTCATACTGCTCGGCCATCGCAATCATCCGGTCGTACGCGGCGTCCCTACCCGCCATGCCTTTCTGCAGAATTTTCTGAGCCTGCTTCTTGTCCCTGGCACGCGCCGCCATCGCAACACCCACCGCATCCCCTCTCAGCGCACGCACGCATACACCTCCAAAAACAGATCAAGAGAATCGATCAGTCGCTGCTGTGGTAAGCACAAACGCACATTGAATGGCGTGAGGTGCACTGAGGTACAGTTGCATAGCATCTTGGCAGGCTCCCTTCATTTCGCACCTGGATAAGACGCCGCTGCCTATGCTGGAGCCGTCCGTTGACATTCCTGCAAAAATCACATTGCACCGAGCAGCATAATCAGCACTGCTGCGCAAACATGTGGCGACCACTCCGTCTCGTTTCAACGGGAGACGGCGAGCCGGGGGATCTGGGAGGCAACCGGAGTTCCAACGGGAGACGGCGAGCTGGGGGATCTGGGAGGCAACCGGAGTCGCGCAGGCAGTAAATTGTCCCGGCAGCACGGCAGCAAACAACCGCGGAGCAAAACAGAGATGCGCGCCGCAAGCACTCCTGTCGGCATGCCGTTGAAAGAGGCGGCGCATCGCTGCGTCGCGCAGCCTCCCAGCAGAATGCCGACATGCGTTGGCGCATCCAGGTACGTGTGGGATAAAATCTGCTCGCTGGTGCTTTGGAAGTGTCCCGGACCTTCCTCGGATAGTGCTGACTGCTTCATGTCGGCGGATGGAGGCGCGGGTGTGTGGTCATTTGGGTCAAAAGACGCGGCAAGAGGATCGAGTATCTGCACACAAACCATGCACCATTTAAAGATAATTGAAGCTGCATCCACATCTATATGCAAGCCACGCCAGTTTCACGCGCACTTCGTCTTCATGGAGGTTGCACGTCTCTGAAAGCTCTGAGCGATGCGGCGCCATCTCGCAAGTATCGTCGCGTGGGCTGGTCGCAGCTGCTGTGGTCAAGTCTGTTGCGAGAATGCTCGATGCATCCGAAGGGCGGCACAAGAGCATGTAGCACACTGCAGCGCAGACCACCCGAGTGCACGGAGCGACAGCATGAAGGCGAAAGACCGTATGCCATTACCTGTTTTGCCTGCATGGCTTCCTGCTTGATGGCATCTACGTCCAGTCCCCGGATGATCTGCCGGATGCCGTCCAACACTTGCACGCATGGATCCACGATGACTTCCTTCGGCACAGGCGGTGCTTTCACTTCGACTTCAGGTTCCTCCCCGTCATCATCGATATCCTGCGGGCATGGACGCCGTTGCCATCAGGCGCTAGAGCGGCAAGGCCTTCATGACGCGGCTGTTCCTAGGACAGATCAGCGCTGGTCATAGGCATCTTGAAACAGCCAAGTGGGCGAGCAGTGTTCACTGGTAGATATTGTGATTCCATGCGAGCAAGCGCCACTTTGCCAAGCATGCGCATGACAAAGGCTGGAAGCCCTGGTCAGGCCACCTTGCCATCTTCTCTCAGCCGCTTCCTCTCCTCCTTCTTCAGCTTTTGTAGCCTCTGCTTTTCTCGCTGCTTTTCCCGTTTTTTTTCCGTTCGTGCCGCCTGCCATTCCAACCAAGATCACAACTGTCAGTGGCGGCGCCAGCTGAAGGAAGGCATTTGCAGCGCGCAGCCCGCGGCGCACCTCTTCCCGTTCCTTCTCGACTTCAAGTCTCTGTGCGGCGCGGCGCTCCTGCAGCTTGCGCTCCTCGCGCATGAACTCCACCACCTGCTTCCCGGCCTTCCGCCCTACCAGAGACTCCAAATACTGGTCCGGCATGAGCCCGCCTGCATTAGTCTTGGTCAAATCGGCGCCGTGCTTGATCAGGCTCCCCAGGAGACCCTGTGTTTTTCTGCCCCCCGTCGGATCATTTGGCATGCGCTTCACCACGAGATGCAGCAGTCGCGCACCAGCTTTGTCAGCCTCGTTGAGGTGATTGCTCAGACCACTCTTGCTCGCATGGCTGTGTCACACACCAATCAGCATCGATCAGCAGGCCACGCTTGCTTGCATGGCTGTTTAATCCTGCACAAATCGCACACGTAAAGGGACACCTCCGCGCTCGAATCACAGGGTGCAGTCGCGCATCCTGTGACCACGCAGCGGGGTGATGGGCCCAAGTCGTACACGTAAAGGGACACCTCCGCGCTCGAATCACAGGGTGCAGTCGCGCATCCTGTGACCACGCAGCGGGGTGATGGGCCCAAGTCGCACAGATGGCATTTGCAGGGCGCTGTCACGAGGGCAAGCAGGCCGTGCGTCCCCATCGCAGGCACGGTTTCCGGGGTCGTCGGTGTTGCCTGGCAGCGTACCGGCAAAGCAGATCCACCATGCTGGTGTCAGCTTTGCTGCACGCGTACTCGAGAACGGTCGCGCCTCTGGCATCTCGCCGTGTTATGTCGGCACCCGACTTCAGCAGTGCCTTGACGACATCCTGCCAATGTTTCAGCTCATTCTGGTTTGCAGTGCCCTCCTGCAAGTGATGCCGATTGCAGGCTGCGAACAGCGGCAGCTGCCCCAGGCTCTCTGTGTTCGCTCCCGCCCCACTATCCAGAAGAGCTTGCAGAGTGCCGAGGCCTTGTCCGGCCTTGCCCTCCTGGATGGCGACCATTAGGGGGGTTGCGCCCTGTGCGCTTGCGACCTCAGCAGACGCCCCCAACTCGAGCAGGACCCGCACGGCTTTCTCCTCGCCTTTGCCCACAAGGTTGTGCACCAGCAGCTCCGGGACCTTCTTGCTGCACACACCGCTGCACTGGGTGAGCAGTATCTGCATCCGAATGCCATCAAGTCGGTACCGCACCAGGTTCTCCAACTCTTTGCAAATCAGCGGGCCTGCAACGTCTGGGTCTTTCGCATACAGCTGCTGCGCCAAGGTGCATCCGGTGACGTAGGCGTCGTCAGCTGTCACCTGGGGCAACAGATCACCCCGAATCCTTGACCTCAGCCGGCATAGAAGGAGCTGCCCATGCGAACAGGCAGAACATGCGAAGAATGCAGGGAGAAACCATGGATCTTTTGGTGGATTTGTGAACGACCTCGGAGCAGGCGATGCTGCGAGCGCTCTCCCGGCAGTGCGGAAGCAGCATGGAAGACGATGCACCAGGCTGCACCCTGGACTCTCTGTGATAAGCAAGAGCATCGAAAGGAAAAGTATACCTGAAAGGCTATCTCGAGCTCTTTGCGCACTCTGCAAGAACGTGGATCAAGGAATCGCGACTGCATTCTCTTGAGCTGATTTTGAACGCGCTCGTCTCGTCTCGTCGAGACGTCGCTCCTCTGGACGCCGTTGCCGCGATTTTCGTACAATTGGCTCAGCTGCATCACGAGTAGGAGTGGACTGCCATCAACCGCGTCATGCTGCGGAGTGGAATACTCCGGGTCTTGATTCGAGATCTCGCTGGCAATGTCGACCAGAAGTTCTGTCTTTTGCCACTTGTTTTGGAAGGCACACTTTAAGGCAGCCCGCAGCGCTGTTATAAGAGGCACTTCCTTCTCCTGCACCTCCATTCCGTGTACTGCCCAACCCCAAGGCAGCACTTCCCCCAACCCCCACTGAGCCCCTCCGAAGCCGAAGCAAGGTGACTTTGTTCTAAATTCAGCAAAACTCGCAACGGAACGAGAGCAATTAACTGACGTTATGCTGATTTGGAACATCCAAGGCGTACTGTGGCAAGAAAAACGAGACTATTCAGAGCACAAGTTTCTGACTCAAACTCTAAAGTTTTGCGTGAGGCATGAGTCACCATCACACAGTAATGGATATGCAAGCCCGGAGAGAAGGATGCCAACACAGTGATGGCGAAGTCTGCGAATTGAACAGAATCGGGGGTGGTAAACAAACGAAGATAACCTGCAGGTGGATTCTTGCCCCTTACAGACCGAGCCGTTTGCCTCAAATCGATACCGTAAGGCTGCCCTTTATTCGGTAGAATCTGTTTCACTAGAGCGTTGTACCCCTCTCGATCCGGATCCTGGCAGCATAATATCAGTGTGTGCAACAAGGTGAGGCCCTTTTCCGAGTCGACAGTCGCTAAGGCTTGTCGTTCTTCTGGAAACTCACTTGTCTTGCAGACATCGAGGACCTGCGAGCGCACAAGTCTGCACTCATACTAGCACTTGGATTGGGAGTCGCTGTTCACACCGTCCGAGGCATTTTACATAAGAGGCACTTTCAAAGGCGAAAGCATTCTTTCAGTTTGCATCCAGCAGTATTGGTAAGTTGAACACAGCCAGCTATTGAAAAGCGTTGAGCAGCTTGTTAAGACCATGGGCACCTGATACTTTCAGGATGCTCGCCTGAAATACGGCAAACAGCTAGTTGACTCCTAAGTGGTGACGCGAGCAGCCAAAACGTCGAAAGCCCGATGTGCACAGACTCGAAAGAGAGTACAGAACAGCTTTCACCTTTTCCATCAACGCTGCTTTCGGCGCAGGGTTTCGCAGCGCTAACCACACAATAAAGGATGTGCCCTTTGTCGAGATCGCTTGTGAAATTGGCACACCAACTTTACGAATAGCCGTAATTGCATCTTCTAGTGCTTGTAATTCTCCTTCTGAAACGGCACCCGACGAATGAGTAGCTTAAACTTGTTGGTAAGGGAAAACATACAATAAGTCGTTTAGCAAACAGCGTACATTGGTACACATAGCGTATTATGGCAGTGTCGGCTAGGAAAAACTGTAAGTTTGGAGTAATCAATATTGCCAATTAAAGTTGTCCTCAGAAGCTAGGCGAGCGGAGCTATATTAAGCAGCGAGCGTTTCAGCTGGATCTTTGGAGGAAGCAACACAAAGCGCGCAGCACAATTAGGAATGAGCAACTGTTATATGTTGAACTCGCACCTTTAGTGATCACACTATTCATTTTTTTCAAGGCAGCCTCTTGTTTCGTATCTGGCAAAGCCAGACAAAGTGGACAGCAACAAAGTCAGAAAGACGTCCATACCAACAGCAAACTGCATATTCAAGCGGAGCAGCAATTCTTACCTTCAGCCTTGCGGTTTTCAGCTTTAGGTGCCGTGGCTGTATTCAAGTGTGACAAAGCCGGACAAAGCAGACAGCGACAAAGTCAGAAAGACTTCCCTGCAAACAGAAAACTGCATTTTCAAGCGGTGCAACAATACTTACCTTCAGCCTTGCGGCTTTCACCTCTCAGTTCGTCCTCATCACTGCTTTCCGAACCCGATTCTTCAACGAGATCTGGCATATCATCATTAGAGTCGTCATCTTGTAATTCTGGCATTTCATCTTCATAGTCATCATCATTGCTCCCATGGACGCCATCAGTCCGTTCCGTGGCTGTATTCAAGTCTGACAAAGCCAGCCAAAGTGGACAGCGACAAAGTCAGAAAGACGTTTACCAACAGAAACTGCATATTTATGCGGTGCAGCAATACTTGCCTTCAGCCTTGCGGGTTTCGCCCCAAGGTTCGTCCTCATCACTGCTTTCCGAACCCGAGACGAGGGCTGGCATATCATCATTGCTGCTCTCGTCATCTGCATCTGGCATACCACCATCACTGCTCTCATAGCCATCTGAATCTTGATCTGAATCTGAATCTGAACCTGAAACAAGATCAGGTGGCGAATCGTCGTCATCATGTTCGTTGTCACTGTAATAGTCCCTCTTCCTGTCCTCTGTGCCTGACTTTGGCGGGTTCTTCGGCGTTCGCGACTGTAGAAACCCGGGCTTCATATTTAAATACGCGTTTGCTTTCCCTACGCTAAATTTGACGGAACAGTAAGCGGAGATGAAGCATGGGAGTTAGCGAAGAAGAAAACGACTAGAATAATTTGATCCAACGACCGAAAGTTCTGACAAAAGATTCCAGTCATCTCCGATACCGAAACCGAGGAGATCTCAACTTCGCAACGACTTCCATCTAAATAAACAGATAACTTTCCCGTTCACAATCATCACACCGTGTGAATACTCATTTCTTGCATGCCTCCGAGGTATCACCATCACCATCGTACCTCGGTATGATTGTGCCATTCGTTGTGGCTTCCTGAGAATTGACGTTATGTGACACACCTTCCCTACGGACCCCCCTAGCTACCCTAGCTACCCTAGCTACCCAATAATCACAACTGTAAGCTAGATGCATGTCACGGATAGGGTATCGGAGAGCACTAATAATTAAGAATTATTAGTGCAATAGTAATGCGGGCATAAGGGACCCGCAACGCAATATCGGAATGAAAACGAACGTAAATAATGCTAGTGAGGTGGGCGGGCGGGATGATACCCTTCCCGAAATCAGATCAACTATCGGAGCAGAACTCTACAGAGTTCCAAACCTTATACTGCTCAGACCTGGGACCTCCTAGGTCCCGGGGCCCTACGATCCTGGGTCCCACGGTCCGGTCTGTCACATAACCAGAGTTATGTGACACAGCACCTCTCGCTCCGCTCGCTGCACTGTGACACATAACATCCAGTTATGTGACACACCTACCCTACGGACCCCCCTAGCTACCCTAGCTACCCTATCTACCCAATAATCACAACTGTAAGCTAGATGCATGTCACGGAGACAAAACAAAGATCTCAATGCAGGTAATAGTATACCAATAATATTAGCCCGCAGGCATACATACTGGCCAGCACAAAGTGCTACTACCTACCGCTTGGCAGAACATATTAAGCGGTCCAAAGTACAGCAAAGAATGTTGGACTTTAGGTTCAGGGTTATTATTATGGGCTCTGATAGCCCCTAGCCTGACCTGTCTCTGATCGGAACCGTGACTCCGCTAGTAGCTAGGATGACAGTACCGTACTACTGTACTGTCAGTCATTACTTCGTATTATCCGGGTTTCCGAGATGCATGATAAAAGCACTCGGCCGGACTGTTTATCGGAGCTTAGCCAGTTTGTTTTACCGAGCGGAACACCTGTTCTCGCAGGTTATGCGCGTCACCACTTTCCCGGTAGTTCTGATGGCACAGCGCCAAGCTATTGCCATGATTGGCTAAGTTTTGACACAGAGATGGGGTGGGCGCCCCCTTAGACAGTGGCTTTCTCTCCGCAGTATGGCCTCCTTTTGAAGTGGAGATCAGTTTTTTTGGCACTTATTTGGCAGCAGTATCGTCGCTGTGTATGGTTATGCTTTACGTTCCGTTTGATCAGCGGGCAGGACACTCCGCGTTTTGTGGGTCGCTCCCACGATTAGCCACTCGGCTCATGACCTGCTTGATTGTGTTATTGTTTGCTGAGACTCCTGCAGGGGTTGGCCGCTGCGGAATTATCCACTACTGTCGCACCGCTAGCCCGCGTTCCCATCTCACCGTCATTTTTATAATGGATACGCCACACAAGCCACGTACTCGCGCTAGAGCGCGTAAGTTAGCAACAATTTTCGATGATGTTGGTGCCTTGAACGCAGCCACGCCCACTACTCCACATTTGGATTCGGCTGCGTCGGAGGCTTCGACTGCGGCTGCCACTCTCGTGCACCGGTTGCGCAGAGATTCGTTCGACGTTCAGAGTTCAAAAACCGCAGCGACAAAAGTACTGGGCGACAAGGTCGCAAAATTCCGTGGGGACGAAACATCGGCTTCGGACATTTTTTCTCAATTGGTATCCGAGCTTCAGCAACTTTTCACGTTGCAGTCAACGGCATTCGCACCCCTGTTTGACCTGACTGCTGCTGACACCCATGTCCTGCCTGCTGCCAATGAACTGCTGTACTCTGTGCTGCTGCTGCTGACTGCGCCAGGGTCTCCGGCCCGTACAGTAATCGCTCACCTTTAAGAAAACCGGAGATTTTGGGCCAGTCAGCCATTCCCATCGACTTGGGTACCCCCCCCCCCGCCAGCGTCGCGTCCTAAGAGAATCGCTAAGAATAAGGAATTTCGGATTTCGAGCCAGCCAGCTAATTTCTTAAACTCATCCACGTCCACGTAACTCAGCCCAGCAGCTTTCTTAAAATTTAGAGAGTCCACCACTGTTACCAACTGTACAGTATGGACCCAGAGAGCCGTACTTTTGACTCACAAGGTTTTCCCGGCTGATATGCTGAATTTCAGCTTATTCGAAAAAAAATTCAGCGGGATTTTCTTATTTTCATAGAATTTAAGAGAATCCACTCTCGGTGATCTGCCAGCAACCAATTTCCTTATTGTGGAGAATTTCCTTAGCAAAAAAGACCAGCCAGCTATTTTCGTCAACTTGGGTACCCCC